>OY821521.1:133742988-133994789 GCA_963682025.1 Cordilura impudica
ATTAAAAATTAAAAATTAAAAATTAAAAATTAAAATTTAAAAATTAAAAATTAAAAATTAAAAATTAAAAATTAAAAATTAAAAATTTAAAAATTAAAAATTAAAAATTAAAAATTAAAAATTAAAAATTAAAAATTAAAAATTAAAAATTAAAAATTAAAAATTAAAAATTAAAAATTAAAAATTAAAAATTAAAAATAAAAAATTAAAAATTAAAAATTAAAAATTAAAAATTAAAAATTAAAAATTAAAAATTAAAAATTAAAAATTAAAAATTAAAAATTAAAAATTAAAAAAAAAAATTAATAATTAAAAATTAATAATTAATAATTAAAAATTAAAATTTAAAAATTAAAAATTAAAAATTAAAAATTAAAAATTAAAAATTAAAAATTAAAAATTAAAAATTAAAAATTAAAAATTAAAAATTAAAAATTAAAAATTAAAAATTAAAAATTAAAAATTAAAAATTAAAGATTAAAAGTTAAAAATTAAAAATGAATAATTAAAAATTAAAAATTAAAAATTAAAAATTAAAAATTAAAAATTAAAAATTAAGAATTAAAACTTAAAAATTAAAAATTAAAAATTAAAAATTAAAAATTAAAAATTAAAAATTAAAAATTAAAAATTAAAAATTAAAAATTAAAAGTTAAAATTAAAAATTAAAAATTAAAAATTAAACATTAAAAATTAAAAATTAAAAATTAAAAATTAAAAATTAAAAATTAAAAATTAAAAATTAAAAATTAAAATTTAAAAATTAAAAATTAAAAATTAAAAATTAAAAATTAAAAATTAAAAATAAAATTAAAAATTAAAAGTTAAAAATTAAAAATTAAAAATTAAAAATTAAAAATTAAAAATTAAAAATTAAAAATTAAAAATTAAAAATTAAAAATTAAAAATTATAAATTAAAAATTAAAAATTAAAAATTAAAAATTAAAAATTAAAAATTAAAAATTAAAAATTAAAAATTAAAAATTAAAAATTAAAAATTAAAAATTAAAAATTAAAAATTAAAAATTAAAAAATAAAAATTAAAAATAAAAATTTAAAAATTAAAAATTAAAAATTAAATTTAAAAATTAAAAATTCAAAATTCAAAATTCAAAATTAAAAATTAAAAATTAAAAATTAAAAATTAAAAATTAAAAATTAAAAATTAAAAATTAAAAATTAAAAATTAAATTTAAAAATTAAAAATTAAAAATTAAAAATTAAAAATTGAAAATTAAAAATTAAAAATTAAAAATTAAAAATTAAAAATTAAAAATTAAAAATTAAAAATTAAAAATTAAAAATTAAAAATTAAAAATTAAAAATTAAAAATTAAAAATTAAAAATTAAAATTTAAAAATTAAAAATTAAAAATTAAAAATTAAAAATTAAAAATTAAAAATTAAAAATTAAAAATTAAAAATTAAAAATTAAAAATTAAAAATTAAAAATTAAAAATTAAAAATAAAAATTAAAAATTAAAAATTAAAAATTAAAAATTAAAAATTAAAAATTAAAAATTAAAAATTAAAAATTAAAAATTAAAAATTAAAAATTAAAAATTAAAAATTAAAAATTAAAAATTAAAAATTAAAAATTAAAAATTAAAAATTAAAAATTAAAAATTAAAAATTAAAAATTAAAAATTAAAAATTAAAAATTAATAATTAAAAATTAATAATTAAAAATTAAAATTTAAAAATTAAAAATTAAAAATTAAAAATTAAAAATTAAAAATTAAAAATTAAAAATTAAAAATTAAAAATTAAAAATTAAAAATTAAAAATTAAAAATTAAAAATTAAAAATTAAAATTTAAAAATTAAAAATTAAAAATTAAAAATTAAAAATTTAAAAATTAAAAATTAAAAATTAAAAATTAAAAATTAAAATTAAAAATTAAAAATTAAAAATTAAAAATTAAAAATTAAAAATTAAAAATTAAAAATTAAAAATTAAAAATTAAAAATTAAAAATTAAAAATTAAAAATTAAAAATTAAAAATTAAAAATTAAAAATTAAAAATTAAAAATTAAAAATTAAAAATTAAAAATTAAAAATTAAAAATTAAAAATTAAAAATTAAAAATTAAAAATTAAAAATTAAAAATTAAAAATTAAAAATTAAAAATTAAAAATTAAAAATTAAAAATTAAAAATTAAAAATTAAAAATTAAAAATTAAAAATTAAAAATTAAAAATTAAAAATTAAAAATTAAAAATTAAAAATTAAAAATTAAAAATTAAAAATTAAAAATTAAAAATTAAAAATTAAAAATTAAAAATTAAAAATTAAAAATTAAAAATTAAAAATTAAAAATTAAAAATTAAAAATTAAAAATTAAAAATTAAAAATTAAAAATTAAAAATTAAAAATTAAAAATTAAAAATTAAAAATTAAAAATTAAAAATTAAAAATTAAAAATTAAAAATTAAAAATTAAAAATTAAAAATTAAAAATTAAAAATTAAAAATTAAAAATTAAAAATTAAAATTTTAAAATTAAAAATTAAAAAATAAAAATTAAAAATTAAAAATTAAAAATTAAAAAATACAAATTAAAAACTAAAAACTAAAAATTAAAAATTAAAAATTAAAAATTAAAAATTAAAAATTAAAAATTAAAATTTAAAAATTAAAAATTAAAAAATAAAAATTAAAAATTAAAAATTACAAATTAAAAACTAAAAATTAAAAATTAAAAATTAAAAATAAAAATTAAAAATTAAAAATTAAAAATTAAAAATAAAAAATTAAAAATTAAAAATTAAAAATTAAAAATTAAAAATTAAAAATTAAAAATTAAAAATTAAAAATTAAAAATTAAAAATTAAAAATTAAAAATTAAAAATTAAAAATTAAAATTAAAAATTGAAATTAAAAATTAAAAATTAAAAATTAAAAATTAAATATTAAAAATTAAAAATTAAAAATTAAAAATTAAAAATTAAAAATTAAAAATTAAAAATTAAAAATTAAAAATTAAAAATTAAAAATTAAAAATTAAAAATTAAAAATTAAAAATTAAAAATTAAAAATTAAAAATTAAAAATTAAAAATTAAAAATTAAAAATTAAAAATTAAAAATTAAAAATTAAAAATTAAAAATTAAAAATTAAAAATTAAAAATTAAAAATTAAAAATTAAAAATTAAAAATTAAAAATTAAAAATTAAAAATTAAAAATTAAAAATTAAAAATTAAAAATTAAAAATTAAAAATTAAAAAATTAAAAATTAAAAATTAAAAATTAAAAATTAAAAATTAAAAATTAAAAATTGAAAATTAAAAATTAAAAATTAAAAACTAAAAATTAAAAATTAAAAATTAAAAATTAAAAATTAAAAATTAAAAATTAAAAATTAAAAATTAAAAATTAAAAATTAAAAATTAAAAATTAAAATTTAAAAATTAAAAATTAAAAATTAAAAATTAAAAATTAAAAATTAAAAATTAAAAATTAAAAATTAAAAATTAAAAATTAAAAATTAAAAATTAAAAATAAAAAATTAAAAATTAAAAATTAAAAATTAAAAATTAAAAATTAAAAATTAAAAATTAAAAATTAAAAATTAAAAATTAAAAATTAAAAATTAAAAATTAAAAATTAAAAATTAAAAATTAAAAATTAAAAATTAAAAATTAAAAATTAAAAATTAAAAATTAAAAATTAAAAATTAAAAATTAAAAATTAAAAATTAAAAATTAAAAATTAAAAATTAAAAATTAAAAATTAAAAATTAAAAATTAAAAATTAAAAATTAAAAATTAAAAATTAAAAATTAAAAATTAAAAATTAAAGATTAAAAATTAAAAATTAAAAATTAAAAATTAAAAATTAAAACCTAAAAATTAAAAATCATAAATTAAAAATTAAAAATTAAAAATTAAAAATTAAAAATTAAAAATTAAAAATTAAAAATTAAAAATAAAAAATAAAAAATTAAAAATTAAAAATTAAAAATTAAAAATTAAAAATTAAAAATTAAAAATTAAAAATTAAAAATTAAAAATTAAAAATTAAAAATTAAAAATTAAAAATTAAAAATTAAAAATTAAAAATTAAAATTAAAAATTAAAAATTAAAACCTAAAAATTAAAAATCAACAATTTAAAATTAAAAAATTAAAAATTAAAAATTAAAAATTAAAAATTAAAAATTAAAAATTAAAAATTAAAAATTAAAAACTAAAAATTAAAAATTAAAAATTAAAAATTAAAAATCAAAAATTAAAAATTGAAAATTAAAAATTAAAAATTAAAAATTAAAAATTAAAAATTAAAAATTAAAAATTAAAAATTAAAAATTAAAAATTAAAAAATAAAAATTAAAAATTAAAAATTAAAAATTAAAAATTAAAAATTAAAAATTAAAAATTAAAAATTAAAAATTAAAAATTAAAAATTAAAAATTAAAAATTAAAAATTAAAAATTAAAAATTAAAAATTAAAAATTAAAAATTAAAAATTAAAAATTAAAAATTAAAAATTAAAAATTAAAAATTAAAAATTAAAAATTAAAAATTAAAAATTAAAAATTAAAAATTAAAAATTAAAAATTAAAAATTAAAATTTAAAAATTAAAAATTAAAAATTAAAAATTAAAAATTAAAAATTAAAAATTAAAAATTAAAAATTAAAAATTAAAAATTAAAAATTAAAAATTAAAAATTAAAAATTAAAAATTAAAAATTAAAAATTAAAAATTAAAAATTAAAAATTAAAAATTAAAAATTAAAATTTAAAAATTAAAAATTAAAAATTAATAATTAAAAATTTAAAATTAGAAATTAAAAATTAAGATTTAAAAATTAAATATTAAAAACTAAAAATTAAATA
This sequence comes from Cordilura impudica, assembly GCA_963682025.1. Lineage (NCBI taxonomy): Eukaryota > Metazoa > Arthropoda > Insecta > Diptera > Scathophagidae > Cordilura > Cordilura impudica. The sequence goes on from OY821521.1 coordinate 133,747,826, forward strand.
TTTAAAGTTAAATATTTAGTTTCTTACCTGCTATTATTATGTATTTTTTTTTTTATTAAATGTAATACAGATAAAAATAAAAAATAATGCAGATAAAAATATTTTAAACTTAGCTTATTTTTAATAATAATACTTTTTAGCCAAGAATCATTTGAATTTTGGTATTCGAAATTAATGTTTCAGTATCGGCAAAAGCTTGAAAGTGGTAGCCGTACTCAACATTGGGTGTAATACAGAGTTTAAGACCTAGGTGGAGGGTATCAAAAAATTCGGCACATCCGAATTTAACACTCTTACTTGTTTTATTAACAGGTAGTTTAGCATTATTTGCTTTAGATACATTGGTGAATTTTTACTCTTTATCTTCTATAATATTAATAGACTAGGCGGTTTCTTGTGACTGATGTTCTGTTCTACCGTTTTGTCCCGATTTTGACCAAAAGTATATTACTTGAAAGGTATTTCTTTTTAGCCGATTTGCAGATTTACTGCTTTATTTAATAGTAAAGGACAAGAAATTTAAGAGTGATGCGTCTCTCAATGTTGCTGGTGAAATTCTTGACATCTGGCTAAGCATTCGTAAAGATTCAAATTTGCATAATAAAAATTATGTTTCAAGAAAGCTAAAACCATTGCATACAGCTTACACAAAAGTAAAAGGCAACATAAATCGGAAAAATGATAAGGAGTCGAAACGTAAAGTGGATTTTATAAAGCGGATAGATTCTAATTTTGTCGTATGAAAGACTAAAAGTGTGTTACCAGCTGATGTGACTGTTACTAAAAAAAAAAAGCTAAAAATCAGGCATTAGCTATTGATGATGATTTATTGTCTGGTGATTCATTCAGCGAAGAAGATTTGGACTATAAACCTCCAAGGCCTCAGCGAAAATTGAAACGCAAAATAACACCGCAACTTGTTGCAAGCGTAGATCATGCTGGGTTGAGCAGCTCCAAAGCGGCAAATGTAATTTTGTCAACTGCTCACTATTTAGATATAGATCCAAAAGATGTTGCGGTTTCACGAGCAACAATTCATAGACAACGTAAATCGATGCGAGGTCACATCCGGGATAATGTGAAAAACACATTTTGCGCAAATTTGGCCGATGCCTTCTTTGTTTTGCATTGGGATGGGAAAATTCTACCAAAATGGCATGGCGTCGATGGTAAAATTGATAAGCTTGCAATGGCACTTACAAATGGATCAAGTACAAAAATATTAGGCGTTGCTGAAATTAAAAAGGGCACTGCAGAAGAGCAATTTCAGGCAATTACAAAAACCATTGATGATTGGGAAATTGAACCTTTTATTAAAGGAATATGCTTTGACACAACATGTGTTAATACAGGCGAAAAATAGGGAACGTGCAAAAAATTGCGCAATATGTTCGGGGGAAAAATACTAACCCTTGCTTGCAGACATCACGTTCTAGAAGTATTATTGTCAGGCGTATATTGCTCGGCAATGAAAGAAAAAAGCACGTCACCAGACATAAGTCTTTTCGTGAAATTTAAGTCGCAATGGAACTCGCTAGATCTTTCAAAAATTGAGCCTGGCATCAGCAATTCAATAATAGCCTCTTGCATCGATAAAGAAAGTCAAGCACAGCTCAAAACTATGATAAAAACCCAACTTTCTATTCAAAAGTCACCAAGGGAAGATTATCCAGAGCTTTTGGAGCTGAGTCTAATATTTTTAGGTGAAACAACTTTCAAAAATAAACCAATCAAACTTCGCCTTCCTGGAGCATTGCACCGTGCTAGATTTATGTCCCGCGGTATTTATAGCCTCAATTTTTGCATTTCGAAACCAAATTTAACTGACGGGTACATTAAAAATATTTCACAAGCATCGAAAATAAAATAATTTTTTTTTTTTTAATTTAGATGATGAGTTGCGTGGTCTCACTGAGTTCAATATTTTTCTCATCAAAATTTACGTTGAGCATTGGTTTAAGTGCACGTTAGCAACACATGCCGCTTCAAACGATATTTTTTTGATACAACAAATCCAGCAATATAGCAAAATAAAGTTTTCTGTGGCGGAGGCTGCTTTGGAAATAATGTCACGCCACTTATGGTATTTAAGTGAAATAGCGATTGGCTTATCTTTTTTTGATCCAAGACATTCACTAAATACGTTGGACGAAATGGCATCCGCTTTAAATAGTCCAATGGACCAGCAAAATTCGTTACGTTATAAGCGTTTTTTCAAAGAAGCTAACCTCAAAATCGTTGACCTGGTGTCAGAGAACACAAAAATGTTTTTCGATATTATTGGAATCAATTATGACTTTATTCAAAGTCCATCTTCCTGTTGGCGCGAAAATGAAAATTTCCAAAAAATTGAACTGTTTGCAATAAACTTAACAGTAGTTAACGACCCTGCTGAGCGCGCAATTCTAAAAAACGTCAACAACACACTAGTGATGGAAAACAGTGAGCAAAATGATTTGATTCAAGTCACCGAGCATTTTCACAAAATGCATCCAAACTGCAACAAAAGTACAATTTTAGCAAATTTGAAAAAATAAAAAACTTTAGTCATTTCATAATTTCATCTAAAACTGCAGTTTTTCTTAACAGAATTCTACTGTTATTTGCACCAAAATCTTTATTTTAAAATTTCCTACCATACTGCATTTACAGAGTATAAAAATTTTGCCTCGTTCAATTTTTATATAAGAAAAAAATTATAAGTTCGCATTTGAAAATCTGAATTTGTATTGCTATGAATAAAAAACCATCGAACAAAATGACAATGTTGCTTTAAGTAGCATTTAGTAAATTTAATAAGCTTTCTAATGCGTGTAACTTGGTTCAAATCCCTTTAGAACTGCTTGAACTGCTAGAGGTAGAGGCAAATTACTAAAGCAAGATTTTTTCATTTTTTGGGAAAAAGGCATTTTGCCTATAAAAATGAAAAAACGATTTGAGAGACCACTTCCCGTCCATCAATATTTAAGTGTTATACACCAAAATTCTTGGTTTTTAGAGTAGATTAAGAAAATCGATGTTCATGAAGGAATTTCGAAAAAAGTGTAAAAACTGAGACGGTCTAATATATATATTTGTGATCCTTATAACAACCGGAGTTGATATAGCAATGTCCGTCTGTCCGTCTGTGGAAATCACGATGACGGCATCCAAAAAAAGTCTTGAAAATATATAATTTTCTATGTTGTTCTTGTCACGATCACGCCCTCAATAGCAGAGCTAGGGTCATTATTTTTAGTGACAGTGATTCACCAAACTCCTGGGAAGATTCCTATTTGAAAAATCATTAAAATCGGTGGAACAGGTCCAGGGAAATCTCTGGAAAAGTAAAAAAAAAAATTAAAAATATGATGTTTCTATATTGTTCTTGTTGTTATTCTAAATGTTGTATTGTTGTCATAGCTGGACTTGTTGTTTTTGTGGTCGTTGTAGTAATAATATAATAAAAACTAACCCTTTACACATTTTTTTTATCAACTATGGTAGAAAAATTTAAAATTTTCCATTGTTTTGGCGTCACTAAAAAAATTTATTTGATCATTTCTGTCATTGCCATGAGCCTGCCTGCAAAGTTTCAGATCGATTGGGTCACGGGAAAGGGGTTAAAATCGATCCAAAATTTTTTCGACAAGCAGACACTACGAGTTAATATAAAGGGAGTAAAAATTCACCAGCATCTAAAGCAAATAATGCTAAAATACGTAATTGTTATTCAAAAAAAAAAAAAAACAATGTAAATTTAGCAAAAAAAATTTTATGTATTAATTTATTTAAAGAGAAAAACACAAAAATAACGTTTGATGTTGTATTTTTTGTGTGTAATATTTACATATACATACATTCACATGTTAAATATTACAAATAATATACATATATTCCATATATGTATATCCATAATAACTGCATGTTAGAAATAAATCGGTATATTATTTTATTTATATAAAATTCTGCAAGATTTTGTTGTGGGGAAAATACATTTCTTTTGCGTTAACAGAGTGTCACTTCATTTTGCTCAGCGTAACTATGCCACAGTAGATGGCGCCACAATTTTTGTTCTAATTAGCTTTAGCAATAGTTGTTTCTATTTTAACATGAATGTCAATATTTACAGCTATATATCATACAGAACAATGTTAGGAGTATACACGGGCTGGTCTTTTATTTCATATGTTTTTTCATTATTCTTTTACAAATATGAATATAAGTTTGGCATATTAACTTTTTGTGATTTTTACAAAATAGAGTTACCGAGTTCATCAATGAGATTTTTGCTTTCAAAACAGTTATTATTATTGTTCAGCTTTACCTACAAAATATCTGATTGCGATTACATCTAATTTTTAAAAATTGTTTATAATTACTAAAGCATTATTATTCACATAAATACAAAATTACACTTTTTAAATTTTCCATTCAAATTTTAGAAAATATCAATTCTAAAAACTGGAATTAAAATTTCCAATTATAAATTAGAAAATATTAATTGAATTTCAGAAAATCATTTCAAAACGTCGGAAATAATAATTTTAAACTAGCAGATTCCATCACTCGAAATTTGAGCGCAAATTCTAGGATATTTTATGTTTTCATTTAATAAAGATCCTAAATGTATGCTTCATAATTCAACTCAATTTAAATGAAGAAAACAAACTCAACACATTAACGCAAACACATTAATAAATTTAATAAACACACACATAGAATTGTATAATTTTATGTATGTGTTAGTAGCAACTTTAAACGGTCATAACTCCAAAAAAATATACCAGACGATGAAAATCTGTAAATCTGGGTAACAGCTAAAAAGAAATATTTTTCAAATGATAAATTTTTTGTCAAAATCGGGGTAAAACTGTGAAACTTACATCGGTAACAAAAAATCGCCTAGCCTATTAATATTATAGATTAGAAGACAAAAAAAAACACCAAGTATGTTTACATTTAAAAAATATTTACATTAAAAAAAAATATTGGCATTCAGGAGAAATTAATAGCTTTTCAGTACCGCGATTCAGTAACTTCTTTAAACGATAGTCGAATCGTTAAAAAAAGAAAATTGCAAAATTATCAGTAAAATTTTTAAACGATATTCGCTATTGTTAAAGTCAGCTGTTGTTGTTATCTAAACGACAACCATTTTTGCGTTGTTTATTCAATCGATAAAAACTTCAAATTTTAGGTTGAAATGTCGTCATACATAAATAAAAATCATAAAATAGTGAAAATATTTTGCTTCAATTAAAAAACTTTTTTATATAAATAAAAAAATTAAATAGCATATTCAATTCATTATTTCATTTTCAAATAAATACACAGAAATATTAGTAAAAAAAATAAAGATATTAAACATAAACATAAAATCATCCTGTCAAACACGTAGTAATTTGTTTTTTTCTATTCTTCTTTGAGTTTTTCGCTTATTTTGACAGAGATGCCACTCGTTTACAATTTAAATAAATAGAAAAATAGATTTGTCGACTGTCGTTAAGATGTACGTACTTAGTGAATCACTTAATCCTTAGTGCAAACAACAATAGCTGTCGATATATTTTGCGATTGTCGGGTCGTTGAAATTTACAGAATCGCACTACAGAAAACATTAATTTAAATTCAATGAATTTTAGAAAACGTCAAATGATATTTAAGAATTGCGAACATAAAAACTGTTACATAAATAAACGCAATTTGATGAGAATGTTATTTTTATATATAAATTTTCACAATTTTTTTTGGATGAAAATTTGAAGTTTTTCAGAAAATACAGAAAACAAATTATTTTATTTAAAATGTTTGGGACATTTGGTTTTTTGCGTTTGGTATCCCTAATTTGAGTATTTATTATTATAAATTTATTCTCTATGTTTTCCAAATATGGCAATATTTTAATAAAAAAATTGAGAGAGTTTTTTTTGGTTATTATTTTGTTACTCCATCCGACATATATGACAGCAATGAAGAAATATTTGGCCAGTTAAAAGAAACTAAACAGCCATCTCCAATTAGCACGATTTAATGCATATAGCCACCCTACACAACCATTACCTTTGCAATGGAGATTAGGGCGAGCTATTTAATTAGCAAAAACTAAATTAAACGAGAAGTTATGTCATATAACCGGAAACGCATGCATATAGGAAACGCACGCATATTTTTCCAATATTTTGTTTACATTTATTATCAATACTCAAACCGAGGTGGAGGGTATCAAAGATTCGGCACAGCCGAATTTAACACTCTTACTTGTTTTTATTTGATTAATTAATCGAATAATTCTTAACCGGTTGACAACTCATACGTTTAATTCTTAATGAGAAAACTTAGTTTTAATGATAATAAATTCATACAAGGTAACCGATAAAACTAATATTTGTTGTTCGAAAGTGTCCAACTCAATCTCTTTTATGTACTTATATAACTATTAAGCACTAATGAATATAATACCTTAGATATATGTTAAGAGAAAATTCATTCATTAAACTAAATGCACTACTTCAAATAAAAAACTTCATTCAAATCCAATTTTCAATTAGAACTTTAATTTATTGTGCTTTCTTACACGGAAGTGTTATAGTATGTGTGACCATGTGGACTATGCATTTCCCAGCAAACAACTATAAAAAGAAAAAAAAATACAAGTCTAATATGAGAACTGATTCAAATTTATTAAGAAATCGCACAAAAATATGTGTGTTTTTTGATCACATATGTTTTGAAAGTTTACACTTTTACAAACGCATGTATATATATAATTTTGTAATTATTGTTCAATTATCATATATTATTTAAACAATATCTGAAAAAAAAACTGTGATAAAAATTATAATCGCATCACTCACTATAAATAATTTTCAGAATCCTGCTAAATTTAAATCATCAGAAATTATTTCAGACCAATCACTAACATAGTTTACTGAACAATGTATTGAAATCGAATACTGTTTTGTAAATAATTTAAAGTCGTTATTGGAAAAACGGTGTACTGGGATATAATGAAGTTAGCAACTACTACTGTTTGCGTGTAAAAACAAAGTTTATTCATACTACGGTGAAGTTGGTGAGAAGATTCCCGCACTTTGTGAATGAATGAATGTGAATTTTGTTGATGTGGTGTTGTTGTGAATGAGAAATTGCTGCAATTTTTTGTTTGTTTTGTTGGTTTGAACGTGTTTGTTTTAATTTTTTGTTTTTGATGGCTTTATATACCCTATACCAATCTGTGGTTAGGTTGTAATGAGTTTGTGCTGATATTTAAAACTACCTAAAAATATCTGACCTAGACCCATCTCTTATTATAGCGCTCAATTCAAAATCATTTTCTGAGACGATTTAGCGATATCATTCTTCCCTAAACTTTGTAGCTCGATTACAAAAATGAATATATTTTCAATTATATAAATTTTTGTCGTGAATGGGACGAATCCAATACAAATGTCCCCTAAGAGATCGCGTATTTTTTCAAAAAATAAGTAAAAGTACTAAATTTTCGACCTAGTCCCCATATAAAAATAGCATTGGATTTGAATTTAGTTTATGCCACTCAAAATTGGTTTATGCTTATTTTCTATATGTCTGTAGTTGGAACAAAGATCATTCTCGAAAATCACCTATAGGTTATTGAGTAGTTGGTCTGGACGAACTAAAATATTGTTACTTGTTTCTTTCTGCAAACGTGTACTATGTCTCAGGAAAAGAAACAAAATAAATGGTAGTTTATATTAAAAAATTACACCACTAGATGAACTTGGAAAGTTTTAACTGTAAGTTCATGTCAGTCAATCGTACAATTAGCAGTAAAAGTTCTTTTTTTGAAAATATCTCTTATTTTATATAAAATATGTATTTGTTTAATACACTATGTATGTTATATGTTCGTATGACTTTCTGCGGAGGGTTTTAATTACAAATTTAAGAAGTATTTTTACAATCAATAGTTATTATACAACCTTTTCAAATTTAGGGACGCTTTCGGCCGAATATGCAGCATGCATATTTCCTCACAGTAAAATTCCGAAATTACATTCGGTAGTTCAATTTATAACGATGTTTTCACAACTATTGAGGAAAAATTGATCACAAGGATTGAAAATCACTTAGGCCAATTCGGTATTATAAGACAATTGGAAAATTCACTTCTTTAGAAGAATGACTACGATCTTGCTACAATAAATTCATGTATCGCGCAGATGATGCCAAATTTTCTAGCTGCACCAAAATTTCTGATAAACGGGACTATCTTGCGGATCATACAACTATACAGAATGTTTTAGTATAGATATAAGAACTGGTTCCATTGGTTAATAACTCAGTCTTTCAGGCTGAGTTAGACACGATTATGGAATTTGTTAGGTCTACTAACATCGAGTTTTCGACTTCGAGAACTCAATATCGTCCCAGACTATCTAATTCAGACTGGCTGAATGGGCGACCGGTTCACATAAATTACTTTGGGAGGACACTAATGTGGTGACCTAACGAAAATCTTATTGGGACTGCGGCATTTTGAAGGCTACGAAAATTCCGATTCTAATCAGGTGAGAATTTAGGAAGCTAATTGGTATTCTCACTGGACACTCTTAACTGAAAAGTTACCTAAATCTTACATGTGAAGTAAAATCGGACATATTTAAAGCTTGAGAATATGATGGCGACATTTTAAAACATTGATATTGTACGTGGTATCAACTTCAAACTAAAAAAATATCACCAAAATCTTCATAGAATTACGGCTTCACTTCTGACTTCTTCTGACATTAAATTTGCGAACTTCGATCTGTTCTATTTTACGTAATACGTAAAAAAAATTTATTAGGTGTATTAATTAATTGACAATTTCATTGAAATTTAAGTGATTCAGTGCCATTTAAATTACTTTTATCAATGCCAATGGTTTTTAATAAATTAATTAAAATTTAATTGACATGAATAATGCCTCAATTAAAGCATATTGAAAATTATTTTATAGAGAACTGAGTTTTTCCTCAACTGTAATTAGCTTTTCTAGGAATTTGCTCGATTGGATTACTATTGTGTCAAATAATGCCAATTAAAGAAATAATTACCATAAATTGTAAGGAAATTTTTTAGGGATTATCAATAAGTCAAATGCTGTTGGAATTTTAATATCAATTAAAAATTACTAACTTTTCTCCAGGATCTATTTATGTTAAGTTAGGTTAGGCTAAGTTAGGTAAAGAAGACGAGCTATGCATATATCTGTGGCCACAAGCATTAACCGCCTAAGTCGAAAATCATGCTTTATATAAATGTAATGGGGCTTCATTACGACTTAGGTCAGTATGTTTTTATTAATAACTTTTTATTGAACAGTGTTAGAGAAATGAGGATTTCACGTAAATATGAAGCGTTTTTAGTAGAATATGATAGCATACATAACTCAAAACGTTCTTAACTCGACTTAGGCGGTTATCGCTTGTGACCGCAGATATATAGCTTATAGCCTTATATATGTACACTTTTTTTTTTATTCAGTTATTTATTTATTTTATTTTAGTAGATAACAACAAAACATGGGTCTTAAAGTAGTAGAAGTACAAACATTTTTAAATGTACGTTATTTTGAAGTATAAAACAACAAAAAGGAAAGAAATTAAAAAATATAATAATGCTATAAGATAATTTTAAACGTATGTTATAAATATTGTGATAAACAATGGAAAGTTACTACATAACAGTTATTAAAAAAAAAAACATTAATAATAAATTAATGAGTGATTAGTTAAATTTTGAAGTAAAAATATTCAGAATAAAACTCAAAAATTCTTTTCTTAAAATTTAACGCGTTGCTGGTTAAGACGAATTGCGGAAATGTGAAATTATCAATTTGATATTATCGGTTGATGTCTTATTTGAATTATGGTATTATTTCTGCTGTTTCGGCTGAAAGTATTTCGATTACACAGATAATTAGGCTCACGCGTTGTTATAATTTTGTGTAAAAATATAAAAAATTCTAATCTTCATCAGGTCATCAAAATTTTCTTTGCATAGGTCGTTATATGTTCATAGTTACCATGGAATTTTAGACCAAACACGTACCTTGTGGTATTATTATATGTTATGTTTAGTCTCGATTTGTATATTAAAATAGGTATTAAATACGTTTTCGCGAGCAGCAATCTTATATTAAACGGGGTGCAATGTTGAGTTGGCCATAAGGTTCGTAGCATCGAGAAGGTTTTTCCACACGCGTTTGTAACATGATCTGACCAGGTTAATGTGTTATTAAAAATTACACTTAGATTTTTGGCTTTATTGACTATTTCTATTTTTTGGTTGTTAATATAAACGTTGGATATTTCGACAAATTTCTGCGTTACCTTAAGTAGTAAAATGTATATTGTTTTCTTCGGATTTAGATTTAGGCCATTTACAGAAGCCCAAAAAGAAAGACGTTCTAAATCATCACTTAATTTTTGCGTGCATTCTTCAATTTGTTCCTTTTTACAACTAATGTACAATGCATAGAAAAAAGAAGAGGTCCAAGAATGGAACCTTGTGGTACACCCCTAGCGATGGGGAGGAAATTTGAGGTTATTGATGAGTTGATTTCTACTCGACCATTAAGATGTGAATATATCAATTTGGAAGACGTTGGGGAAAAATGCATAATCCTTTCCAGTTTTTGAATCAAATAGTGTGATCAACTGTGTCAAAAGCCTTTGAGTGGTCTAACAAGATCAGCACTGCCATACATCCATCATCTAGTTCTTTTCTAAGATCTTCGGCTACATCAGTAAGAGCTGTAATACAACTGTGCTTGGCACGGAAACCGGTTTGTTTACAAGTAAGAAGATTATTATCATTGATATAATTAGTTATTTGCTTATTTAGCAGTTTTCCAAAAGCCTTTGACAGGTACGGTAATATGGCAGTTGGTCGATACTCGGAGGACGATTTTGGTATTGGAAGAACTTTTGCTTGTTTCCATCTGTAGAGGTAGGTGCTCGTCATGATTATATTATTGAAGATGTGGGTTATCACCGGTAAAATATTTGGAAGGAGCATTTTTAAAAAAGTGGGATGAATACCGTCAATACCTGTTGCGTTAGATGATGGGTGAGCAGCTCATGAGTACATCGTACTGGCTAACACAATCAAAACTAAAATGAGTTTCTAGTAGAAGTTCATTCTGAAAGTTACTGTAGTAATGGGATATTTCACAGAACATGGGACAAATTTTTTTTTTTAGAAATATGTACATCCCACTCAGTTCTATTTCTGTTGAAGTTTCTATATATCAAATTGACAACATTTAGAACAGCATTGTTTTCTAGCATCACTCCATTTTGTATGAGCACACATGGAAAAATTATTGATGAAATTTTGGTTCAACTTTAAAGGTATGAAAGTTTTATTGTTTTATTGAACTATTAGTATATTTTCTTGAAAGAATTATATAAATAGATTACATTAATGCTATTGTTTTAATTTTACAAGTTAAAATAAACTGTCAGTAGTATGATTTGTGGACAGTAAATTTTTTTTAAGGTGAGACAAGAATATGGTTTTTTTTTATTTTGAAAATAAAATAAGAACTTCAAATTGATTTTTTATATTTTCTCCTTCCTACAATCAAATTATTTTTTATTTTTTTATATTTTCTCCTTCCTAGTATCAAATATAAGAGAGCATGTAGGTTTGATGGTTAGTTGTTCTTTTATATTTAGCAAAAAACATGCATCCTTTTTTGTAAGGTGAGTCACAACTAGCATCTACATGAATTAAGTATTTTATTGACTGTCTAACGACCAAAACAATTAATTTAGCTCATTTGAAAGTTGATGCATGAGAAAAGTTACTTATTGAAAAATTTGGTTAAAAAATAACAGAAGTTTTGTATGATAATTTTTATGTTCTATTTTTTCATTCCCATTTTTTTAACTTTATATCGAACATATTTTTACCTGTTATGAATTCTACAGTATGATTCATATACTTTAACAAAAAAAACTGTAGAATTTAAACAAAATTGAAACAATAGTTTTAATAAAATTTACAATATTCGGCATGTAATTTTTTGAAAAATTTTTCATTATTCAATCACTCTAGTTTTGGCACTTAAACAATCAACACAAAAATAAAACAAGTATTTTAAAATTAAATAGACAAAAACAAAAAAAGGTAAGTACACTAAACACAACTAAATCTTAAATTGTAGTCATTCAGTCACTTTTCTCAATTTATTCATTTGCTTTTATCACATGTCTTACACCAGTAATCTAACAACGAGAATAATTATGGCACCAACAACTGCGGCTGAAAGCCAGAGAAAGCGAAAGGAAAAGTTAAAGAAAGAAGGTAAATATGATGCCTATAAGAAACAGCATTGCATAAGTAAGAAAAAGTACAGAACAACAAAAGCAGAAAAAATTGAAAAGCTTCAAAAAGCTGTACAAGAACAAATTAAGTCAGAAAAACGGAGGAAAAACAGAGGCTGGATGAAAAAATGCAGAGAACCTACTCCAACTCTGTATAAAACTGCAAGTGCGTTTATCAAATCTGTAGCCAGGGCTAAACGTTGTCTGCCTGGATCACCACGCCATCGACAAGCTGTTGTTCGAAAACTTTTCAGCAGTGAATGCAATGTAGAATTGGTTTCATCTTTTGATTTGCCAAAAACTGATCAAATATCTTCCGCTGTATGCCCAGATGTTGTAAATTAAATCTGTATGTTTTATAAGAGAAAAGATATAAGTCGGATGGCACCTGGTGGTAAAGATGTTGTTATGATGTGGAAAGATGGTGTAAAAATGATAAGCCCGACGGCTTATCTGCACATTAAAAGAAGTGTTTCAGCTTTTTAAATTGGATAATCCAACTATCGTTGTTGGAAAAAGCAATTTTTTTTTTATTTACGACCAAAGCATGTTCTTTTAAGTTCCCGGTTGCCACATAGTGTATGCATGTGTGTTTATCATAAAAATTTCATTATTGCATTCAATGCATTGCACACATATGATAAGGATTTTCCAATCTATTCACATTCATTTCCCGAAGGAATAATTTGCAACCCTTCTTCTGAAAGTTGTTGGCTAAATCAATGTCAACAATGTAAAAATGCAGAAAGATTTCATCAGGCATATTCAATGCCAGAGTTTGATGAGATTAATATTAAATTGCTTTGCTGGAAGAAAAGTAATAATAATGATCCACTTCAAAAGATAGAAGAGGTTGGCTCTGGTAAGTAAAACATCAGCAAGCCGACTCATACAAAGTAATGCTCGAATGCTCGGTGACTTCAAAGGATTTTCCGAGAGATATATGCATGATTCAAGTGGATGTCTCGGAAAACCATACATGCATAATTCAAGACGAATCACAAAGTGCCCACTGGAGCCAAAATCAGGTGAGTCTCTTTACCTGTGCAATATATCAAACAGGTGTCATCCATCCTCTCATTATAATTTCTGGTATGTTCGACCACTCAAAAGAAAATGTACTTGTATATATTTCATATGTAGTGGATAATATGCCAAATGAAATACAAAAAGTTGAAATAAGGTCGGATGGACCTTTTTCACAGTTTAAGAACAGGTTTGTTGCAGGTTCTTTGTCAACCTTAGAAAAAAATTATGGTGTTTTAATCACTTGGAACTTTTTTGCCACATCTCATAGAAAGGGACCAGTTGATGGTATTGGTGGCAGTTCAAAAGGGCAGGTATTTGATCAAGTTAAGGAAAGGAAATGTATTGTAAATAATGCTGCAGATTATGTTAAAGCAACAGAGATAGCTGGATCAAATATCAGAACTTTTAAACTTAATGAAGCAGATATAAAAAAAACTTCCCATCTTAACTCGAGAAAGGTTTGGGACAATGCACCCTTTCTAAAAGGCATACAAAAACCATTGCATCAAAGTCATTATCGAAGAATCCAATGGACCATCAAATGACCAATCATCTAACTCTTCAGAAATTTTTGTGCTGGGGACTGGTATGAAGTCCAGTATGGTGGTGAACCTTATCCTGGGAAAATAACTAATATTTACAATGGAGAGTTTTAATTTCAAACAATTGTGTCTTCAGGCAAACATTGAAAATGGCCCGTTGCTGAAGATAAGATATTTTATCCTCAGTCAAACCTAATTCGAAAACTTAACCCTCCATTAATAGATATAATTTCTAAGGATTTCATTTATTCAAATGTCGTTTCATTCGTATACATTCTGAAATTGTTTTCTGTGGATTTAAAAAATATTTATTTTTTATTAGTATTCCTAAAATTGGTGTTAAGATAAGTATAATACACAAAAGGAGGAAGTGTATGGTGAGTCAAAAAACTTGGTGAGGTGACTCACACACATAATTTAAGCTTGTACAATTAATTGTATTCAGTTTTGTTTTTTTCAGCTATTTATCATAATTGAAACCTCTTATTAAAGCTTTAGAATATTTTTTTAATGTATTGTCTATATAAGGGGGGAAATTTAGTATATAACATTGCTTCTAAAACTTCTGTCCAATTTGTTGTGAGGTAAGTCACGGAGCTATAATTGTCACAAAAGTCTACTTTAGGTTAAAATTGCAACTAATTCTGAGCTATAGAGTGTCTATTAATGTATAAACCGATTTTTGTAAAAATTCTTTGAATATCTTCAGAATAAATTGATTTTAACTCAGCCAAATGGTCTTTGTCACCCGGCTTATCCCTGGACCCAAAATTAGAATTCAAATTTACTTTGCATTGTAATTAATATAAATAAATAAATAAATTGATTTTAAAAGTTTGCAAAAAATGTCAAAGTGTAAGGTGAGTGAGTCACTTAATTTTCATTAATGACATTCTGATCTGAAATTGAGGTTTCTTTATTGTTTTTTTGTTTCACTATTCCAATTTCTCTTATTGTTCTCCAAGTTTTACTTGTGTTAACTGAATTTGCAAACTTATCAGCGTAATATGTTGACATAGCTTGCCTAATGGCTTTAGTTACGGTCTCTCTGGCCTGTCGATAGCTTTTATTCTAGTCAACTGTTTTGTAGCGCTTCCAACGTGAGTATGCGTAATCGCGATCTTCAATAAGACGTTTAATGTGTAAACTAAACCAATGTTTTTGTTTACTGATTATTGTTTCTGTTTGTTTGTTTGTATTGGCACTATTATGTTGTACAGATCTGAAACGTTACATTTCAAAAAGGCTAATTGATCATGAACCGATAACCCGTTATATATACAGCTCCAGTCTATTTTGTTATATTCTTAATTTGTTATATGTTGGTTAGCTAGCTGAAGTTACGAAATTGTATTTCGTTAGTAGGAGTTTGAAGCGGAAAGTTGTATGCCAAGAAAATAAGATCATGTCTGGAAAAACAGAAAGTCGGCTTCATCATTTGTGTTACTCACTTACAAGCTCTAGAGAACGTTGCAGCGGAGTTCTATAAGAATTTTATGCATTAGATTTTTTTAATTTATGTTTGCTTTTTTTGCTAAATGTGCCCGATTTTGAGAACTAGAAAATATATTTTAGTGTTTTTGCAGGATATGCTCATCTGTGAAGATGATGGGGCGATGAGATCTCAGTCAATAATTCTTTTCACTTTATATGTTAATGGATAGGCTGTGTCATCATATTCAGACATTATATTTTTATTCAAGCTGGCGCTTTTAGAATCAATAAATGGGAAATAATTATTTATTTATAGACCACTATAGGTACGGCTAGTTTTAGAACGAGTCGGAGAATAATATAATGTGTTTTAAATCCCTGTTTATTATAATTTATGCCCTTGGAATTAACAATCTGATTTCTTTTTATTTATATTAATGTTTATAAACACACATTATTCATAAGTTGGCCGTACGTTATTATTGTCTTTGAGAATCTCAAACCTGTCGATAATGATAGCTAACTACGTACATATCGGATAATCATAGAGTCCAGTATACTTGTTGTGCTTTAATTAAAAAACAGCGAGCAACATGCAATAACTCATTTTTCAGTGTACCTTTTTTCATAGGGCTTGTTGCATGTTTACAAACACATGGTATAAACATTTATAATTATGTTGAAGTTAAAAATATTTTTTTTTTTTTTTTTAAATAATAATCATTTACATGAGAGCAGAATTACTTAATCGTAATCCTCTACATATAATATAATTCGTAACTACATTGTAATGACTGTCATTCACATTATGATCATCGGATTCATCTGAGTGCTACTAACAAGTAGTGAATTGTATTTATTGAAAGCATGTGAGATAGCTCATAATTATTTAGCTAAACTTTGAGAATAATCAAGTTTGCTTCTTTTATAGAATATATTTTTCTTTGCAAATCTTTTATTATTTTTCTTTAAATGAAAATATTTACAAAATCATATCATCGGTTAGTTAGTTAAAAAAAGCAAAACTGATCCAAGCAAAAACAAAATTTCACATATATTCATTTTGAAATGAGGGTCTAAAGTTCAGACATTGCTGATATATCGTAACCGTTTGGGGGTAAGTGTGAAATTACTGGTAAATTTATAAAAGGAGAAATAATAGTCTTTGCAATCTAATCTAATGATATCAGGAAATACTGTTTATTAATTTCGACTTTTAATGGGCTCCAAACGGATTTATAACATTTTTTTATACCTGAACCGAGAACAGATCCAAAGTTACAATTATAAGACGACAACATAAGCCAGTCTTATTTTTAATTCTGATATTTATATTCAGAATGACGCTGAGTATCATTTTGATAGCTAAAAGGATTATGGATCCAATGGAGAGGAGGAACAATTTGTATATTAGAATATTGAAGGTAAGCAATAACGGATGACCTTGTTTGAAACCGAATATATATCAAAGAAACTCTGATATGCATTTCATTGACTTTGACAGGAGAACTTGTTATATAAATCGTCGGTAGGGGTGGTCGCTAGGAGTCAAATTGTGATGTTAATGGATGATTGGAATGATTGGAATTAAAATATCAAAGATTCTATCGAAGGATTTTTAGATTGAGTGATCTATAAGTTGCCAATTCTACAGTTTTACAATAAAACTAACAAATTTATGTTATATAAAAAAAGTTTATATTAAAAAAAATATTATATTACATAGTAAGATATTAATAAGTTTGTGGTAGGTCATCTCTGAATTCTATTTAAATTTATTACATACATACAAACATTTGAAAGAGTTCTCATAGAATTTCTCACATATAAAACAAATGAGCTCAAGTGTGACCGATAAAATTCGAATTCCCACTACTGCTAACTACTAACCAGCGAACAACAAAGTCAATCAAACAAACAAACAACACTCCAGAGCATATCAGTACTGATACTAAGTAATTTACAAACAAGTGCATTACAACCTCATACAAAATCTTGCATCATGGTTTTGGTTAAAATTCTGTCTCTTTTCTGCCTTTCTGTAGTATGTTATTTAATTTTTTTTAGTAGCCAGCGTTGGAGATAAGTTTATTGTAATGAAATATTCCTGGAAAAAATAGATTTTTAATAAACAGAGCAAATGTTCATAACCCTATATAAAGTGATAAGTAGACGAGTATACATATTTACAGTCGTCCAATATGGTAATAAACAACAAAATTATTAATGAAACTGACTAAAGGGCGACCACAAGTGGTTAGTTTTTGTTGTATTTGTTAAATATGTTTGTACTTATTAACCACATTCATACGAGTAGTTTCAGTATATTTTCCACATTTAAATTTATATGTTTCTTTTACTGTTCTCATATTTCTGTTTCCTTTTATTGTTGACATTTTATTGCCCATGATGCTCATTTGAATATGTTCACCAACTAACTAACTAATCAATTACAAAAACACATCCTTATTTTAGTAAGCTAAAAAAAATTTTATTTCTGTTACGAAGAGTTGAGCTATTAGATCACATTGTTGTCATTTCACGTTTTGAAATTTTAATATTATTATTTTATTATACCTTTCCTATACCATGAGTAAATTACAGGTAGGGTATTTAGGTCTAATAATGTTCGAACCCCAAGTGTATTGAGTGAGGTTATTAATAGACATGAAGTGTAAGCTTAAACCAAATTTAGGTTAGATTGACAGGTATCTGTTGTTTATAAGATGTCGGAGTTGCTTACACACAGAAAAAAGATTGGTAGGAACTCGGTTACCATTAAAAAATTTATTAAGGTAATAATCACTTTTATTGTAATTCTTTCATATTTAAAAAACAATAGATTATTTTAAAATTAAGGTATCTTTAGCAACAAAAATATTTTCGTTTACTAACTAAACTAATTTGATTGAGGCAACCTAATAAAACTGGGAACAACGTGCTCAAATCTCATATATTGGTAACTGCAACTGCTAATTCCAAAAATGTTTTAAAAAATATTGTAATTTATATTTTGTTAAAATTCTACAAATAAAATTTTTACTAAAAATATTTATCGGTTCTAGTAACAGAAAGCAAAGCTTTTACCTTGGTATTTGCAACTGAAAGGAAAGTACATGAATCAAACATTATTGTAAAGCCCACTAAAAGAGGAAAAATTGTTTTTATGTATTATGTCACTTTTTAAAAATAAAATTTAACAAAGAAAACTATTTTATTCATATTTAATATTATAAAACAAAACCAAACCGTGTAAAATATTCCTAAATTATTATAAAAACCAAATTATCTCGAATTGTGTGATGATTAATTTTGTACTTCCATGCCAGTATTGGTGTAACAAATGTCTGTAATTTGGAACCTAGCCTAGAAGATGGTTGCCACGTTATGTGCAGTACACCCAGCCCAGCCCAGAAGAGATAACCTCAAGTTGTTTATTCGAATGAATATTATAAAAAAACAATGTTGGTCCGATCACAGGGGAGATGTGTAATCATCTAGTAATTAAATATTTTTAATAATTTCGTTTTTATTTAATTATTATTAATTAATTTATTAATTATATCTCCCCTGTGATCGGACACACATTGTTTTTTTAATATTTTTATTATATCAAAATTGAAGTTTCAATATTTACAATTTATGTTATTTATGACATTTGCACGTTAACACGAGTATATTTCACAAAATTAATGGAATACCAAACTACTCCATTAGCAATTTTGTAAAATTCAACAGCAAGTGCCATATAAATATGTATCTCTTATAGCAAACAACTGCAGGAGCTCTGGTTATACTTTTGGGGTTGTTGAATTATGTATATGTTATACGTTTATAATGTGAAATTTTTAACGTTTTACACCAAACGGTTGTTGAATTAGCTAAAACAATTTTATATCATAATCACCAATACACTCGTACGTCACACCGTTTTTGTCGTACTTCTTACGGTGTTTTTGTGATTGTATTGTGAAATAGACTTTTACGCCCCGAAGCGTATAGAAGGTTTACACATCAAAAATTTTCATGTCGGACGTAGAAATCTCTCGTGATATTAATGACCAGATCCAAGATTTACTCAACATTTTGCCCGCTGTTTATTCTCCTGGTTAGCATGCCACGCGATGAATTGAAAGACCTTCGTTGTTTCATGTGAGTTACTGTTAGTTCTCTCACGGTAATATAAAACGTAAAGTCAATCAATTGACTGACGTTATGATTATACTATTGGGTAAGTAATAATTATATATGTGGTTTTTGTTGTAATGGTCAGGTTAAAATTAGTTTGTGCACATGGGAACTTTATTGTAAAAATTTGCAAATTCAAGAATATATAAGACATCCTTAGAACCTTTTGATGTGTGAACATCTATACGCGCAGTGGGGTAAATTTATATATCACAAAAACAGCGTAACATGTAATGGTTAAGACAAAATCGGTTTGACATGATTGTATTGGTGAAAAAATTACGATATATAATAACCTGTTCGAAAATTAAAAATAAAAAAAAAATTTTAAAAAAAATTATGAAAAATGATAAATAAAAAAAGAAAAATGAAAAATAAAAAATTAAAAATAAAAAATGAAAAATAAAAAATGAAAAATGCAAAATGAGAAATAAAAAATTAAAAATAAAAAATTAAAAATTAAAAATTATAAACGAAAAGCGAAAAATTAAAAATGAGAAATAAGAAATGAAAAAGGAAAAACTAAAACTGAAAAATAAAAAATTAAAAATGAAAAACGAAAAATTAAAAATGAAAAATAAAAAATGAAAAACGAAAAACTAAAAAAGAAAAATAAATAATGAAAACTGGAAATTGAAAAATAAAAAATGCAAGATAAGCAAGTAAGAGTGTTAAATTCGGCTGTGCCGAATTTTTGGATACCCTCAACCTGCGTCTTAAACTCAATATCACACCCGACGTTGAGTACGGCTACCACTTTAAAACTATAGCCGATACTGAGACATTAATTCCGAATACCATTCAAATTTAAAGTTCGCTAACATAGAACACTAACGAAATTCATTATTCAAGACAGCCGGCGTTATAATACCAAACGTTTGATCCCTCTAAGAATGTTTTGAGACCTTAGAAGTTATACGATAACTAAAAACAACATACAAATGATTCTTGGCTAAAAGTTATTAATATTTAATATAAGCGAATTTTAAAATCTTTTTATCTGAACTATCTAGTAATATGTTAATTTAAGGATACATTTAATACAAAACAAGTAAGAGTGTTAAATTCGGCTGTGCCGAATCTTTGATACCCTCCACCTCGGTTTGAGTCTTGATAATAAATGTAAATGAAAAAGTAAACAATTTGTTAAACTTAATACCAAATTATTTCAGCAAATTCTTTGGGTTGGTTTTATTCTTTTCTATTATTTCGGATTTATTTCGGTGTTTGCTTTTTGGTCATCGTGGTTGCTGATCAGCATGCATTTTGGTTATATACCTATATGCATGCGTTTCCGGTTATATGACATAACTTCTCGTTTAATTTAGTTTTTGCTAATTAAATAGCTCGCCCTAACCTCCATTGCAAAGGTAATGGTTGTGTAGAGTGGCTATATGCATTAAATCGTGCTAATTGGAGATGGCTGTATAGTTTCCTTTAACTGGCCAAATATTTCTTCATTGTGGCCATATATGTCGGATGGAGTAACAAAATAATAACCAAAAAAAAAAGCTCTCTCAACTTTTTTTTTAAATATTGCCATATTTTGAAAACATAGAGAATAAATTTATAATAATAAATAATCAAATTAGGGATGAAAAACGCAAAAAACGAAAAGTCCCAAACATTTTAAATAAAATAATTTAATGTTATCTTTATTTTCTGAAAAACTTCAAATTTTCATCCAAAAAAAATTGTGAAAATTTATATATAAAAAATAACATTCTCATAAAATTACGTTTACTTATGTAACAATTTTAGCAATTCTTAAATATCATTTGAGGTTTTCTTAAATTCATTGAATTTCATTTAATATCGACAAATCTGTTTTTCTATTTATTTAAATTGTAAAGGAGTGGCATCTCTGTCAAAATAAGCGAAAAACACAAAGAATAGAAAAAAACAAATTACTTCGGGTTTGACAGGATGATTTTATGTTTATGTTTAATATCTTTATTTTTTTTACTAATATTTCTGTTTATTTATTTGAAAATGAAATAATGAATTGAATATGCTATTTAATTTTGTTATTTATATAAAAAAGTTTTTTAATTAAAGCAAAATATTTTCACTATTTCATGATTTTTATTTATGTATGACGACATTTCAACCTAAAAATTTATGTAAGTTTTTATCGATTGGATAAAACACACAAAAATGGTTGTCGTTTAGATAACAACAACAGCTGACTTTAACAATAGCGAATATCGTTTCAAAATTTTACTGATAATTTTGCAATTTTCTTTTTTTTTACAATTCGACTATCGTTAAAAGAAGTTACTGAATCGCGGTACTGAAAAGTTATTAATATCTCCTGAATGGCAATATTTTTTTTAAATGTAAACATTTTTAAATGTAAAGATATTTCTAAATTTAAAATTATTATTTCCGACGTTTTGATATGATTTTCTGAAACTCAATTAATATTTTCTAATTTATAATTGGAAATTTTATTTTCAGTTTTTATTATAATAGATATTTTCTTAAATTTGAATGGAAAATTTAAAAAGTGAAATTTTGTATTTATGTGAATAATAATGCTTTATTAATTATAAACAATTTTTAAAAATTAGATGTAATCGCAATCAGATATTTTATAGGTAAAGCAGAATAATAATTCTATATAACTATGAAGAACTGTTTTGTAAGCAAAAAACTCATTGACGAACTCGGTAACTCTATTTTGTAAAGACAACAAAAAGTTAACCCCCCAATCTCACATCACACTGAAATTGTAAAATCGTTGTGTACGTATTATCAAGGAAAAATTGTTCGAATTAGTCGAATCCATCGCCATTAAATTTTATGCTCAAACATCTGACTGCAATCTCATTTTTAAAATGTTGTCGAAGCGTAAACTTGAAAAAATTTGTATACTTCTCTCTCTTATTTTATTTTAAGTAGAGTTACCAAGTTTATTATACAGGCACATGTTTGAGGGAAAATGTTTACATTTATTATTATTAGTATTATTTTAATAATAGTTAATAATATTTATGCTCTATAATTAACAAACTTGCGTTTTTGTATGCGCATTTCAAAAAATAAATCATTATAATAGATTTAACAAGTTAAAACTTTAATTACAATTTTACAGAATCCAGTAAATTTGCATTAAATTTATAACAGGGTAACATTAATCATCGTTAGTGTCTGCCACTATTCGCCCGAAAAATTTGGTGCCATTAGTGTGACCACTGCGGAAAATGTGTGTGTATTAGTAAAAAAAATGTGAGTGTATTGAGTTTTTCGAACTTGCAGTGTGATGTGAGATTGGTGGGTAATATGCCAAACTTATGTTCATATTTGTAAAAGAATAATGAAAAAACGTATGAAATAAAAGACCAACCCGTGTATACTCTTAACATTGTTCTGTACGATATCTAGTTGAAAATATTAACATTCATGTTAAAATAGAAATAACTATTGCAAAGCTAATTAGAACAAACAAAAATTATGGCGGCATCTACTGTGGCATAGTCACGCTGAGCAAAATGAAGTGACACTCTGTTAATACAAAAGAAATGTATTTTCCCCACAACAAAATACTGCAGAATTTTATGTAAATAAAATAACCGATTTATTTCTAACATGCAGTTACTATGAATATACATACATACATATATATAATATATGTACATTATTTGTATTATTTAATATGTGTATGTATGTATATTTAAATATTACACACAAAAAATACAACATCAAACGTTATTTTTGTGTTTTTCTCTTTAAATAAATTAATACATAAATTTTTTTTGCTAAATTTACATTTGGGCAATTCACAACAGGTGTTGTATATTGTATGTTGTATTGAAATACACAATACAATCATTTGTTGTGAACACTCAGTTGTATTTTCATATTGTAAAACGCTTTCTTTAGTAATTTTCGATCCAACGAGGAAAGATCGCTTTGTCGCTTCTGCTATTTTGTATAAGAGAAAACACTTGTCAGTGTTTGCTTTTTGGTCGTGAGATATACCCTGGAGTTTTAGTTACGTACCTCTTGCATTTTAATTTATAATGAAAAAAAACTGAAAGTTAAATGTTTTGGTTGGTACTGAAAGAGAAAATACATACTAAAAATATAAACATTAATTTTTATATAAATAAACTTATCGATGTATTTGCGTTATTTGCATTATTTGCCATATTTTATTTTATAATTATTTATGCTGATAATATTCTATGTATTTGTTTTTTCTTTTTCATAAAAACTGGCATTCACTTGGAACTGATATGTTATGATACAATATACAACATTTACTAAACATAGCAAATGAAGTTGGATCGTGTATCAGATTTTTCAGTGAAAATTACCAACAACAATTTTACACTATTGTAAAGTGATACACGATACAAGAGATACAACGATACATTACCCATTGTGAATTGCCCAATTGTTTTTTTTTATTAACAACTAGGTATTTTAGCATTATTTGCTTTAGATGTTGGTGAATTTTTACTCCCTTTATATTAACTCGTAGTGTCTGCTTGTCGAAAAAATTTTGGATCGATTTTAACCACTTTCCCGTGACCCAATCGATCTGAAATTTTGCAGGCAGGCTCGTGGCAATGACAGAAATGATCTAACAAATTTTTTTAGTGATGCCAAAACAATGGAAACTTTTAAATTTTTCTACCACAGTTGATAAAAAAATGTACAAAGGGTTTGTTTTTGTTATATTATTACCATAACGACCACAAAAACAACAAGTCCAGCTATGAAAACAATGCAACATTTAGAATAACAACAAGAACAATATAGAAATATCATGTTTTTCATTTTTTTTTACTTTTTCAGCGATTTCCCTGGACCTTTTCCATCGATTTTAACGATTTTTGAAGTAGAAATCTTTCCATGAATTTGGTGAATCATTCTCACTAAAAATGATCACTGTAGCTGCACTATTGAGGGCGTGGTCGTGACAAGAACAACATAGAAAATTATATTTTTTCAAGACTTTTTTAGTTCTTCATTCAAATCTCGGGCCCTAATCGACCGATTTGGACGATTTTAAATAGCAAACTTCTCAGGATGTTAGTGAATCATTTTTATGTCAACGAGTACCCTAGCTGCCGGATTGATGCCGTCATCGTGATTTCCACAGACGGACAGACGGACATCGCTATATCAACTCCGGTTGTTATAAGGATCACAAATATATAAATTTTATGGGGTCCAAAATTTTTTTTCTAATTATTACAAACGGAATGACAAACTTATATATACCCTCTGCACACTGGAGTGGAGGGTATAACAACTCTACAACAGCAACAATGACAGTCATATGTTTTTCAAATAAGAAAAAACTGTTTATGTGTTAGTTTCGGTCATTCCCCAGTATGTATTGAAATATTATTTCTCCAATTTTGGAGAAAAGTTAAGTTCTTAAATTGATATCAAATGTAATTCTCAACTTGGGTTGAACAATTTTTCTCCTTGTTTGCTTTCAACTTGACATCAAGTTGAGACTTAACATTTTTTTCAATCTTTGAGAAACATTTTTACTCTCAATTGGATATCCAACACTTTTCTCCACTTGAGACCAAACATTTTTTCAACTTGAATACGATTTGTGTTAAGTCTTAGATATTATTTAAATACGTCATAAATAATAAATTAAATTAAAAAATGCCAAAAAAGTACAAATAAATCATTGATATATTTTTAATTATTTCTGCTTTTTGTCGAATTTTTCAAAAAATGTACAACTAATTAATTCATTTATTTTTAATTCTAGATTTTAAAAAATGTACATAATATGTACATTTAATGTTAAATATGTACATAGTAATGTTAAATATATAATGAAATTAAATTAAAACATTAAAAAAAGTACATTGTTTTCATTTCTAAAATTAGTATAATATTTTTTAATATGGCAATTCCGTACCTTCCATTTGATACCGATTGGAAATATTTCTTTGCTATCAAGTTGAGAATCACAAATTTCTCAATTTGATAACTATGAAAATCGCCATATAAAAAATGTGCCTTTTAAGTTGAGAAGACTATATTCGAACTATTGAGGGCATTTGAGAATTAACGTTGGAGATTTGAAAAATGTATTTGATCTCAAATGCACCTCAAGTTGATAGCAAACAAAAATGTTTATTGGGACATTTATTGTAGGGTCGTTTGCACACACACAAAAAATAGAAAATAAATTGTCAATAAGCAAAGCAAGTGGCTTCGAAATTCGATGATGCCAGTTAATCATTTTTTGTTCACGCGGAATTTATAATTGGAGGAATTTTTTTCTCGAGAAATGTATTTTCCGTGAGAAAGAAATTCCTTGAGAATATTCATAATTGGGATGAATAACTTTTAATTGGAACTTTTTAGTCAGAATAAATCATAATTCTAGTTAGATATTGGTTAATATTTAATTAGAAAAAATATTGTGGTGGCATATACGCAATTATTGAGGCAGTCACGGAAAAATTAAATGGAAGTCTGTTTTTTTTAATATAACAAAAATGGATTTTCCCTTTAACAAAATATGGCAGAATTCTTTATAAATGAAATGCAAAATGGAAAATCAATTTTGTGCTAATTCTTAACAAAATTAAAAAAATATACATATATGTATTATTATATTTATTAATATTTGTAATTTTATTTGACACAATTTCGCACACAGTTTTATGCGGCCTACACACGAGGCAACCAGTTGAAGCAATGGTTGTATCAACAATGATACACACGTAGCAACGGTTGCCTCAATTAGCCAGAAATATCAAAAAGTTTTGATATTTTTCGTTGGTTGAGGCAACCGTTGCTACGTGTATATTATTGTTGATACAACCATTGCTTCAACTGGTTGCCTCGTGTGTAGGCCGCATTACAGATCAACTGTTTTCAACTGGTTTAGAAGATTTCTGTTTTTGAAACAGTAGTGCCAATTTGTAACATTTTGTGATGTAATGAAAATCGCATAATAATAAGTTAATACACAATAAAAAATATTAAATTTTTAAGTTTTATATACATATTGCAATAAAAAAACTTTGGTAAATTTACATTGAAGATGGTCAGAAATGAATGAGAAAAAATATATAGACATTTTAGAAAAGCACATTTAATGTTAAACTTTATGCACAAAATATATGGGTTTTTGTTGTTTCGAATTTAACTGTGGCTCTAAGTGAAAAGTTTTAGACCGATCGTATATTACATCTTGAGGATCCTCACCTAATATTTTCAAATATTTTAAATTCTTTTTAACTCATTTAACCTCATTACGAAAATAGTAAAACAGTAAATATGGAAAATCCACGCACCTCAAAAAATTGTTTTCTATGAAATAAATTAAAGACATTTCATATTATACAATTTTCTTTCAAAAATGTATCAATTATTGCAAATTTGAAATTTGACATATAGTATTTGTACATATATTTGTATAGATTTCGCAGTATGAAAAGAACTATTATTTCTTTATTTAGAATATATGTATGTAAGTATTGCTCGCAAAAAAATGCAACATCATGAATGAAACACATAGACGACTGCTGGCAGCAGCATTTGTAGTCGTATAGTCAGCTACTTGATTTTTCTGAATACGACAGCAACATATAATACAAATGCATTTTTATTTAAATATACAATTACTTTTACTTATTTAAAATGCATTAGTACAACGTAAAAATAAATAAATTAGTTTAACGCCTTTTGATTATTAATGGAATTATAGCCTTTCATTTTGCGATTTTTTTTTTAAACAAAATAAAATATTTCATAGCACTAACTTCTTTTACATATTTTGTTATATTGTCAACACTATTTTTGTTTTGTAGCCAACAAAACACACTTGCAGTTTTTTTTTCTATTTGAAGAACATATGACTGCTATTGTTGATGTTGTAGAGTTGTTTTTTTTTTTTGATTTTGTTTCGTTAACTCTTTTGTATTAAAGCACCTCCAATATATGTATCCATTTTAGTTTGCAAATTCAGTATATTTATAATTTATTACTTACAGCAAAAAATAATAGAAACAATTTTATCAGTTATGCTTACGAAACTATATAAATAGACTTGAAGTTGGCTGCAAAAGCAGTAGCCTGTGAAAAGAACAAGTTAGCGACATGTAACTGTTACGTAACGTGTCAGCCTTTTTTTCACATGAAAAGTATTGGGACGTTCCTGTTACGTTCGGTAACTGTTTTAAATGATTTTCATGTAAAAAAAAACAACTGACTCGTTACGGTTACGGTTAGAAAACATTGACCTTTTATATGTATTATAATGCTATGAATGCATTTATCTTTATTTTATTTTATTTATATATTCTTTTTTTTTTGTATTGTATATTATTTTTTTTTTTATTATTATTACTATTTCATTTAATTATTTTTTTCTTTAAATAAATTAATACATAAAAATTTGTTTTTTAAATTATTGGTGAACTTTTACTCCCTTTATTTACTGCCTTTATATTAACTGGTAGTGTCTGCTTGTCGACAAAATTTTGGACCGATTTTTAGCCCCTTTCCCGTGAGCCAATCGATCTGAAATTTTGCATGCAGGCTCGTGGCAATGACAGAAATGATCTAACAAATTTTTTTAGTGATGCCAAAACACTGGAAACTTTTAAAATTTTCTACCAGAGTTCACAAAAAAATGTACAAAGGGTTTGTTTTTATTATATTATTACCACAACGACCACAAAAACAACAAGTCCAGCTATGACAACAATGCAACATTTAGAATAACAACAGGAACAATATGGAAACATCATGTTTTTCATTTTTTTTTTAATTTTTCATAGATTTACCTGGACCTGTTCCACCGATTTTAATGATTTTTGAAGTAGAAATCTTCCCATGAATTTGGTGAATCATCCTCACTAAAAATTATCACCCTAGCTATCCTATTGAGGGCGTGATCGTGACAAGAACAACATAGAAAATTATATTTTTTCAAGACTTTTTTTAGTTCTTCATTCAAATCTCGGGCCCTAATCGACCGATTTCGACGATTTTAAATAGCAAACTTTTCAGGATGTTAATGAATCATTTTTTATGCCAACGAGCACCCTAGCTGCCCGATTGATGCCGTCATCGTGATTTCCACAGACGGACAGACGGACAGACGGACATCGCTATATCAACTCCGGTTGTTATAAGGATCACAAATATATATATTTTATGGGGTTCAAATTTTTTTTTCTAATTATTACAAACGGAATGACAAACTTATATATACCCTCTGCACACTGGAGTGGAGGGTATAAAAATATACATTTAAAATTGGAGTTTGTCAAATTTATTTTTGGGCGTATTATGCCATCAATACAACAAGAACGTTAATAACGAAGCACTTAATAAAGAAGGAATGGAAGTTATATATATAAAAAAAAAACACAACTTATTAAGAGGAAAAAAGGTGTCCCTTGACAATTAAAATAAAAATTGCACAAAATTCGTAAATTTCATATATAAAAAAAAACCAACAACAACAAAAACAATAAAAAAAAAATCAAAACGTGCTTAATACATAAACCATTTTTTTTTTTTTTAATAAATTCGTGTATCACAATTTCTAAAAAAACAAATCATGGCTCCTCCAGATAATGTACAAAGCGGTACAGTTACAATTTACCATCCAAATAATATACCACAATTTTCTCCCCGCAACGAATCATGGACTTTGTGGAAAGAGAAACTTGATATCCACTTTACTGAAATCAATTGTGTTGAAGAGAATGCAAAAAAGGCGGCTCTCTTAAAAGCTATTGGATCAATTGCATATGAAACATTGCACAATTTATGTAGCCCAGCTACACCAGTCTCTAAGACATACAAGGAGCTTTGCAACTTACTCAAAATGCATTACACTCCACCTACTATCATCTTTCGTGAGCGTAAAAACTTACATACAGCAGTGCAAGCTGATGATGAATCTGTAGCAGATTGGCATGCAAGAGTAAAAAAAACTTGCACTCGCATGTAAATTTGCTGACAATGGGTATAAATAACAAAATATTGGGTATAAATAACAAAATATTTGAGAGATTGTGTGGAGGATGAGAAGATAACAATTGAAGAAGCACTCCGAAAAGCTCTTATTATGGAAATGAAGTTGGTATCGAAAGTCAATAATGACATGCAAGTTGGAAATATAAAAAATGGAAAGTATAAGAAAAAAATCAACAACAATAACAACAAAAAGAACATCAGACAAAATAACAACGATTATGCTAATAAAAAAAAACAACAAACAACAGCCTGTTCTCACTGTGGGTGGCGAAATCATAAATCAAATGACTGCCGATTTAAGAATAGTAAGTGCAACTTCTGTGGAAAGGTTGGACATTTGGCATCAGTTTGCAGAGGAAAGGATAAAGTTGTAAATTACGTATCAGAATCAGATAGTGAAGATTTTAATAAAAATAATTCTAATGACTTTTCTATTTACAGCATCAGTAGTAACAAAAATTGTGGCAATTCAACTAAGCTCTACAAAGTTTTAATAAAAATAGATGGAATTTCTATTGATGTGGTTTGTGATTCTGGTGCTCCATGTAGTTTGGTGTCGGAATCGTTTATTGGCAAGTTAAATAAAAAAGTAAGTCTTAAACCTTGTAATGATCCATATGTTGACTATAATGGAAATAAAATTAAATTGTTAGGAGAGTATGATGAGATCATTGAGGTAAATGGAACAAAAAGGAAAGTGAAACTTGTAGTGACAGATAATGATAATAGTCCTTTATTTGGTAGAAATTTTTTGAGAACTTTTAATTTTGAACTTGTTCAAGTAAACTCTATTAGCTCGGATCAAAATTCCATCATGACAGAGCAAATAAAAAATGAATTTCATGAAGTTTTTAGTAATGGCCTTGGAAGTTACAAGTTAGGAAAAATTTATCAAGCTATTGAATAGGATGCAAAACCTATCTTTTGTAAGCCGCGTCCAATGCCATTAGCTTGGAAAAGTAAAATTGAGGAAAATCTGAGGGAGTTAATTGTAAATAATGTTTTAGAACAAGTTGATCATTCAGAATGGGGTACACCACTTGTTCCAATTTTGAAGCCGAATGGTGACATTCGAATTTGTGGTGACTACAAAGTCACCATAAACAAATATTTGTATGATTTTAAATATCCATTGCCATTGATAAAATATTTATATTTAAAAATTAAAAATTAAAAATTAAAAATTAAAAATTAAAACTTAAATATTAAAATTTAAAAATTCAAAATTCAAAATTAAAAATTAAAAATTAAAAATTAAAAATTAAAAATTAAAAATTAAAAATTAAAAATTAAAAATTAAAAATTAAAAATTAAAAATTAAAAATTAAAAATTAAAAATTAAAAACTAAAAATTAAAAATTAAAAATTAAAAATTAAAAATTAAAAATTAAAAATTAAAAATTAAAAATTAAAAATTAAAAATTAAAAATTAAAAATTAAAAATTAAAAATTAAAAATTAAAAATTAAAAATTAAAAATTAAAAATTAAAAATTAAAAATTAATAATTAAAAATTAAAAATTAAAAATTAAAAATTAAAAATCAAAAATTAAAAATTAAAAATTAAAATTTAAAAATTAAAAATTAAAAATTAAAAATTAAAAATTAAAAATTAAAAATTAAAAATTAAAAATTAAAAATTAAAAATTAAAAATTAAAAATTAAAAATTAAAAATTAAAAATTAAAAATTAAAAATTAAAAATTAAAAATTAAAAATTAAAAATTAAAAATTAAAAATTAATTGCGTAGATGCCACCACAATATTTTTTCTAATTAAAACAGTTGATCTGTAAAACTGTGTGTGAAATTGTGTCAAATAAAATTACAAATATTAATAAATATAATAATACATATATATATTTTATTAATTTTGTTAAGAATTAGCACAAAATTGATTTTCCATTTTGCATTTCATTTATAAAGAATTCTGCCATATTTTGTTAAAGGGAAAATCCATTTTTGTTATATTAAAAAAAACAGACTTGCATTTAATTTTTCCGTGACTGCCTCAATAATTGCGTAGATGCCACCACAATATTTTTTCTAATTAAATATTAACCAATATCTAACTAGAATTATGATTTATTCTGACTAAAAAGTTCCAATTAAAAGTTATTCATCCCAATTATGAATATTCTCAAGGAATTTCTTTCTCACGGAAAATACATTTCTCGAGAAAAAAATTCCTCCAATTATAAATTCCGCGTGAACAAAAAATGATTAACTGGCATCATCGAATTTCGAAGCCACTTGCTTTGCTTATTGACAATTTATTTTCTATTTTTTGTGTGTGTGCAAACGACCCTACAATAAATGTCCCAATAAACATTTTTGTTTGCTATCAACTTGAGGTGCATTTGAGATCAAATACATTTTTCAAATCTCCAACGTTAATTCTCAAATGCCCTCAATAGTTCGAATATAGTCTTCTCAACTTAAAAGGCACATTTTTTATATGGCGATTTTCATAGTTATCAAATTGAGAAATTTGTGATTCTCAACTTGATAGCAAAGAAATATTTCCAATCGGTATCAAATGGAAGGTACGGAATTGCCATATTAAAAAATATTATACTAATTTTAGAAATGAAAACAATGTACTTTTTTTAATGTTTTAATTTAATTTCATTATATATTTAACATTACTATGTACATATTTAACATTAAATGTACATATTATGTACATTTTTTAAAATCTAGAATTAAAAATAAATGAATTAATTAGTTGTACATTTTTTGAAAAATTCGACAAAAAGCAGAAATAATTAAAAATATATCAATGATTTATTTGTACTTTTTTGGCATTTTTTAATTTAATTTATTATTTATGACATATTTAAATAATATCTCAGACTTAACACAAATCGTATTCAAGTTGAAAAAATGTTTGGTCTCAAGTGGAGAAAAGTGTTGGATATCCAATTGAGAGTAAAAATGTTTCTCAAAGATTGGAAAAAATGTTAAGTCTCAACTTGATGTCAAGTTGAAAGCAAACAAGGAGAAAAATTGTTCAACCCAAGTTGAGAATTACATTTGACATCAATTTAAGAACTTAACTTTTCTCCAACATTGGAGAAATAATATTTCAATGCATACTGGGGAATGACCGGAACTAACACATAAACAGTTTTTTCCTATTTGAAAAACATATGACTGTCATTGTTGCTGTTGTAGAGTTGTTATACCCTCCACTCCAGTGTGCAGAGGGTATATATAAGTTTGTCATTCCGTTTGTAATAATTAGAAAAAAAATTTTGGACCCCATAAAATTTATATATTTGTGATCCTTATAACAACCGGAGTTGATATAGCGATGTCCGTCTGTCCGTCTGTGGAAATCACGATGACGGCATCAATCCGGCAGCTAGGGTACTCGTTGACATAAAAATGATTCACTAACATCCTGAGAAGTTTGCTATTTAAAATCGTCCAAATCGGTCGATTAGGGCCCGAGATTTGAATGAAGAACTAAAAAAGTCTTGAAAAAAAAAATAATTTTCTATGTTGTTCTTGTCACGATCACGCCCTCAGTAGTGCAGCTACAGTGATCATTTTTAGTGAGAATGATTCACCAAATTCATGGAAAGATTTCTACTTCAAAAATCATTAAAATCGGTGGAACAGGTCCAGGGAAATCTCTGAAAAAGTAAAAAAAAAAATGAAAAACATGATATTTCTATATTGTTCTTGTTGTTATTCTAAATGTTGCATTGTTTTCATAGCTGGACTTGTTGTTTTTGTGGTCGTTATGGTAATAATATAACAAAAACAAACCCTTTGTACATTTTTTTATCAACTCTGGTAGAAAAATTTAAAAGTTTCCATTGTTTTGGCATCACTAAAAAATATGTTAGATCATTTCTGTCATTGCCACAAGCCTGCCTGCAAAATTTCAGATCGATTGGGTCACGGGAAAGTGGTTAAAATCGATCCAAAATTTTTTCGACAAGCAGACACTACGAGTTAATATAAAGAGAGTAAAAATTCACCAACATCTAAAGCAAATAATGCTAAAATACCTAGTTGTTAATAAAAAAAACAATTGGGCAATTCACAATGGGTAATGTATCGTTGTATCTCTTGTATCGTGTATCACTTTACAATAGTGTAAAATTGTTGTTGGTAATTTTCACTGAAAAATCTGATACACGATCCAACTTCATTTGCTATGTTTAGTAAATGTTGTATATTGTATCATAACCTATCAGTTCCAAGTGAATGCCAGTTTTTATGAAAAAGAAAAAACAAATACATAGAATATTATCAGCATAAATAATTATAAAATAAAATATGGCAAATAATGCAAATAACGCAAATACATCGATAAGTTTATTTATATAAAAATTAATGTTTATATTTTTAGTATGTATTTTCTCTTTCAGTACCAACCAAAACATTTAACATTTTTTTTTTTCATTATAAATTAAAATGCAAGAGGTACGTAACTAAAATTCCAGGGTATATCTCACGACCAAAAAGCAAACACTGACAAGTGTTTTCTCTTACACAAAATAGCAGAAGCGACGAAGCGATCTTTCCTCGTTGGATCGAAAATTACTAAAGAAAGCGTTTTACAATATGAAAATACAACTGAGTGTTCACAACAAATGATTGTATTGTGTATTTCAATACAACATACAATATACAACACCTGTTGTGAATTGCCCAAATGTAAATTTAGCAAAAAAATTTATGTATTAATTTATTTAAAGAGAAAAACACAAAAATAACGTTTGATGTTGTATTTTTGTGTGTAATATTTAAATATACATATGTACATACACATATTAAATAATACAAATAATGTACATATATTATATATATGTATGTATGTATATTCATAGTAACTGCATGTTAGAAATAAATCGGTTATTTTATTTACATAAAATTCTGCAGTATTTTGTTGTGGGGAAAATACATTTCTTTTGTATTAACAGAGTGTCACTTCATTTTGCTCAGCGTGACTATGCCACAGTAGATGCCGCCATAATTTTTGTTTGTTCTAATTAGCTTTGCAATAGTTATTTCTATTTTAACATGAATGTTAATATTTTCAACTAGATATCATACAGAACAATGTTAAGAGTATACACGGGTTGGTCTTTTATTTCATACGTTTTTTCATTATTCTTTTACAAATATGAACATAAGTTTGGCATATTACCCACCAATCTCACATCACACTGCAAGTTCGAAAAACTCAATACACTCACATTTTTTTTTACTAATACACACACATTTTCCGCAGTGGTCACACTAATGGCACCAAAGTTTTCGTGCGAATAGTGGCAGACACTAACGATGATTAATGTTACCCTGTTATAAATTTAATGCAAATTTACTGGATTCTGTAAAATTGTAATTAAAGTTTTAACTTGTTAAATCTATTATAATGATTTATTTTTTGAAATGCGCATACAAAAACGCAAGTTTGTTAATTATAGAGCATAAATATTATTAACTATTATTAAAATAATACTAATAATAATAAATGTAAACATTTTCCCTCAAACATGTGCCTGTATAATAAACTTGGTAACTCTACTTAAAATAAAATAAGAGAGAGAAGTATACAAATTTTTTCAAGTTTACGCTTCGACAACATTTTAAAAATGAGATTGCAGTCAGATGTTTGAGCATAAAATTTAATGGCGATGGATTCGACTAATTCGAACAATTTTTCCTTGATAATACGTACACAACGATTTTACAATTTCAGTGTGATGTGAGATTGGGGGGTTAACTTTTTGTTGTCTTTACAAAATAGAGTTACCGAGTTCGTCAATGAGTTTTTTGCTTACAAAACAGTTCTTCATAGTTATATAGAATTATTATTCTGCTTTACCTATAAAATATCTGATTGCGATTACATCTAATTTTTAAAAATTGTTTATAATTAATAAAGCATTATTATTCACATAAATACAAAATTTCACTTTTTAAATTTTCCATTCAAATTTAAGAAAATATCTATTATAATAAAAACTGAAAATAAAATTTCCAATTATAAATTAGAAAATATTAATTGAGTTTCAGAAAATCATATCAAAACGTCGGAAATAATAATTTTAAATTTAGAAATATCTTTACATTTAAAAATGTTTACATTTAAAAAAAAATATTGCCATTCAGGAGATATTAATAACTTTTCAGTACCGCGATTCAGTAACTTCTTTTAACGATAGTCGAATTGTAAAAAAAAAGAAAATTGCAATATTATCAGCAAAATTTTGAAACGATATTCGCTATTGTTAAAGTCAGCTGTTGTTGTTATCTAAACGACAACCATTTTTGTGTTGTTTATCCAATCGATAAAAACTTAAATTTTTAGGTTGAAATGTCGTCATACATAAATTAAAATCATGAAATAGTGAAAATATTTTGCTTTAATTAAAAAACTTTTTTATATAAATAAAAAAATTAAATAGCATATTCAATTCATTATTTCATTTTCAAATAAATAAACAGAAATATTAGTAAAAAAAATAAAGATATTAAACATAAACATAAAATCATCCTGTCAAACACGAAGTAATTTGTTTTTTTCTATTCTTTGTGTTTTTCGCTTATTTTGACAGAGATGCCACTCCTTTACAATTTAAATAAATAGAAAAACAGATTTGTCGATATTAATTTAAATTCAATGAATTTAAGAAAACTTCAAATGATATTTAAGAATTGCTAACATAAAAATTGTTACATAAGTAAACGTAATTTTATGAGAATGTTATTTTTTATATATAAATTTTCACAATTTTTTTTGGATGAAAATTTGAAGTTTTTCAGAAAATAAAGATAACATTAAATTATTTTATTTAAAATGTTTGGGACTTTTCGTTTTTTGCGTTTTTCATCCCTAATTTGTTTATTTATTATTATAAATTTATTCCCTATGTTTTCAAAATATGGCAATATTTTAAAAAAAAGTTGAGAGAGCTTTTTTTTTTGGTTATTATTTTGTTACTCCATCCGACCTATATGGCCACAATGAAGAAATATTTGGCCAGTTAAAAGAAACTATACAGCCATCTCCAATTAGCACGATTTAATGCATATAGCCACTCTACACAACCATTACCTTTGCAATGGAGGTTAGGGCGAGCTATTTAATTAGCAAAAACTAAATTAAACGAGAAGTTATGTCATATAACCGGAAACGCATGCATATAGGTGTATAACCAAAATGCATGCCGATCAGCAACCACGATGACCAAAAAACAAACACCGAAATAAATCCGAAATAATAGAAAAGAAGAAAACCAACCCAAAGAATTTGCTGAAATAATTTGGTATTAAGTTTAACAAATTGTTTACTTTTTCATTTACATTTATTATCAAGACTCAAAGCGAGGTGGAGGGTATCAAAGATTCGGCACAGCCGAATTTAACACTCTTACTTGTTTTTATATAAAATTGCATGTGCACGTGTGATCGTATTTACGATTTTTTTATTGTTCTTTATTTTTACGCTCGTCGCCAATGTAGTGTATTGAAACGATTGGAGTTCGCTTAACAACTAACTTCATTAAAATTCAAGAAATATAAATATGCTTAACACAAGCCAAAGGCTAAGTGCTTAACATAAGAAAAACTTAAATCTAAGATAATGTTATTTGCAGAATTAGAGATGTGAATATACATATATATAAACAATATATAACAGGAATTTTTGTGGAAAATATATGTGGAAATGGCATAATTCTAAATTGGGTTACCAACAAAATTTTATACATTAATAAGAAAATTTATTTATTTTTATTTTATATCAGCAAAAACCCGTATTATTGATTGTCATAATCATTGACTAAAATTAATAACTCCATTGTATCAACTAAGGTCTCGAACCATACTATCGAATTTATATATAAAATCAATTGCCCTTACCCAATTTCGGTTATATGGATTATTTAAATTTAATTTAATTTAATTTAATTTAATTTAATTTAATTTATTTCTTTGAAGTATTATGATTTGGGTAAAGGAGGAGTAATAGTAATGAACAATGGTGTTAAAACATTTACAAGTAAAGTGTAAAACTTCAAAAAATATATAAAAACAGATAAAATAAGTTTAAATAAAAATAAAAAGTGAATCATAGTTATACAACAATTAAAAATAGAAAGAAATAAATAAAATTAACAAATAAAAAATTATTAAAATTTTAATTTAAAATCAATAAAAATCAAAAAGGGACCTTTTAAAATGCATGCCATTGCTAATAAATTGTATGTTCGGAGGTAGAGATGCCATTCAGATTTTGTAGTTCGATGTATAATTAGAGTCAAATCATTATTGCTATGTGATAGAGCAAACGTTATTCTGTTATAGAGATACGAAAATTTACGAGTATATTCAATTTTGTGGAGTTCGTATATGTAACAAGTCAGCAAACATAACACCATACAGGTTTTTCACAACTGATGAAACACTGTTGTATTTCCCCATAGCATAAACACATTTTACAACAGCTTATAGTATCGGTTTTTGCAAAAATTTCGCATCCGTATAAGAGAGTGGGCATTAAATACGTTTTTGCTAATAGTAAGCGAATTTTAAGTGACGTGAAATATTGGAGACCTCAAGGTTCTCAAAAGAGAGTAAGCTTTTCCAACAGTAGCATTTATGTATATTATGCCAAGTTTTTTTGCTGTTTTTACGATTTCAATTCTTTGCTTGTTGAGAATAATTGCTGGTTCAGAAAGCAATTTCATAAATTTCTTGGTTATGATTAAGCATTTTGACTTAGAGAGATATAGGCAAAGACCATTTTTTTATGTGTATTTATTCAATTGGCTACTGCCTTATATCACTACTATCAGCATAGATATGCACATTACAGTATGATAGTTGGGTAGTTAAATCATGGTAAATAGTAGGGGACCAAGAATAGAGCATTGTGGTACACCTTTTGCTACAGTTAACGGGTGCGATCTCATATTATTAACAGATACTGATTGATGACGATCTGATACGTATGAAGATATTAATCATGTTGATGACGATGAGAAATTAAACATTTTTCTCAATTTCATAGTAAGAACATTATGGTTAACCGTATCAAATGCTAGAACTAGAAACGAAATGTCACCGTTATCCAAATTTTCGCGCAATTTTTCAGATACTTCAATAAGAACAGTTATGCAGCTAAATTTTGGACGAAAACCTGTCTGCCTACTAGTACGAAAACCATTATCATTAATATACCGATATAATATCTTCTCAAAAGCTTTTGATAAATATGGCAGTATAGCGATAGTTACGGATTTTTTTTCTGTGTATAAACACAACACTAAAATTCAATAATTCGATGTCCAGCAAAAATAGAACTATTTTGTTATCCTATGCCATTCTCGTTCATCGCGTCGCTTTTTTTTAATTATAAAATAGCATGATAGTCCAGTTAGGACAAATTACCCAATCAAATGGTGACAACTAGATTACAAGAAGAAGAAAAAAAAAGGAAGTCGTGGGATATAAAGAAGGTGACGCGGGTTGAAGTTAAGCAGTTGGCGGTAGATAATTGAACGGTTCGGACATAAGCTGAAGGTTATTTTGAAAAGGAATCGTATCGGAAAGTTAAAAACGTGGAAAGAAAAGAACATGTAATATAATAGTTTTTGTGGAAAAACTGAAAAGAAAACTTAAATTTTTAAAATCTGCAAAAGAAAATGTAATATAATAATTTTTGTGTAAAAAGTTGAAACGAAAAGTGAAAACTTAAATTTTGATGAAAAATATAAATTTTGTAGAGAAAAACTGAAAGGAAATGTAGATAATAAATTTTGTAGAGAAAAACTGACAGGAAAACTTAAATTTTGATGTAAAATAAAAATTTTAAATATCAAAAACTGAAAATCTAAGAAAAACATGTAAATTGATATATTAACCTGAAAAAACAAGAAACTTACAAACTAAACCAAAACCAGTCATAAAATACCAAAACTACAAAAAATTAATATATATGACAACAGTTGCAGCAAGCCAACATTATCACCACTTAATCACAATCCCGGCGACAACGACAAGCACCAAGCAGCACCAAGAGGAAAAACCACCTTGTTAAGTAAAAACATCATTATCGATTATTTTTCTTAGATATATACATACATTCTTAGGTTTTCTATTTTTATAATTAATAAATAAAATAATTTTTTTGTTCCAAAGTAAAAACCAAAAACTATAAAAAAATTCAGATCACTGTGTGCTTGCGCAGAAAATTGTATTTAATTTTACAGTAAAGCTAGACGAAGAAATTCATTTATATTAAACATATAACTAAAATTTTAAGTAAAGATGAATATAAAGCAAAAACCCAAAATTTTGATACAATACAAATTTAAATTTAATTTTAAATTAGAAATGAAGCGCTAATCGAATATTTATTTAAGAAGAGTGGCAGGGTGCCATGGTAGGTATCGGGTGTCACGGGAAGAGCACGAACACCAAGTTTTTTTAAACTTTTTTTCGAGACCTCGGGTTTCAAAGGCATGGCAGGTTTATCTTTATTATTAACAAAAATAATATCCAGTAATGGATTTCTAGTGTAGGAGTAACGAGTGGGTACTGTTGTGTTAGTAGGATAAAGGCCAAAAGATTGCATATCATTCACTAAGTGGCTTTCAATTAAAATATTTGTATTGAACTCACCACATATGATAATTTCGTCATGTTTTAATGTAAGGTTTTCAGGAATCATCATAAAACCTTCAGTTTCGCTTCTTTTACTAGACCGATATAAACATCCAATTAAAACTTTGTTGCCATTAAATGTGATTTCAACAAATATATGTTCATTTCTTTTTTCCTTCTTTCAGTTGCAATACAATTTACAAATAATTCCCTTCTTTACATATATGACCATTCCACCTGCATAGGTTTCTCTATCACAACGGAAAATGTTAAAGGAATCCAAATAAAAGATAGTGTTATGTTCAAGTTTGTCAAACCAAGTTTCTGTTACACAAACAACATCAACATTGCAGTTTTCAAAAATGAAGCGGAACTCATCAATCTTATTATTTAGACTCTGGGCGTTAATGTGGGATATATTCAATCCGGATCTCTGATTGCACAAAATACGAAGCATTTCAAATGTGTA
Organism: Cordilura impudica; assembly: GCA_963682025.1. Lineage (NCBI taxonomy): Eukaryota > Metazoa > Arthropoda > Insecta > Diptera > Scathophagidae > Cordilura > Cordilura impudica. The sequence continues at coordinate 133,788,442 of OY821521.1, forward strand.
GTCTTTGAAACTTAAATTTCTTCTATTCAACTGATGTGTGATATTTAAAGTGTTTTAAATTAGTAATGCATGCATAATAGAAAGATCCAGTAAGACATTAGTAATATAAAATTGGGTGAATAAGATATTATAAAATGTGTTAAAATTTGAAAAAATTTTATATACATAAAATAAAATATAATTGAAAAATGTGAAATATATTTTAGTGCTATAAAGATTCATCATCAGCAGGCATAAGTTCATGGCACCGAAATGCATAACTCTTCCAGAAATTCTATGTTATCTATACTTATTATGCCGATATCGGCAGTCATTTTTACGTAGATCAACCCACGCATACTAAATGCACTGTGGATACGATGTGCTTTTTAAACTCTTTCTTCTAACTCATACTCTCTGTCTGTTTCTCATTCGGTGTTTAACTTTTGAGGCGAACAGACATGTTTTCAACAAATGCGGTTGATTTAAAAGTGATAAGTGAATATTGTGAAATTATTTAAGACAGTGACTTTAACCTTGAGACTTCATTTGTTTTGGTGCTCCATTGAACATTGGAAATTTGGTGTCTTCAAATCTCCGGCCAAAAGTGTAGTTATACACGGCAACAAAAATACACCAGCGACAAAAATACTCTAGCGGTCAGTAGTGGCACTAGAGCGGTGTTTCCGGTTCTGAATTTCCGTTTCCGGGTTCTGACTTACATCTTTGGGTTGCCCATTTCCGGTTTGTGTCTCGGCGAAGTACGGTTCGCGACTTGGCTAAGTTGGTCTCTGCTAACTAACGTTATAGTTACCTGTAGTACTGCGGTAAGCGGGTAGCGTATAAGTGGCGACTTAAAAAAAAAGTATACGCAACGTGCGTGAGTGTCCGTCCTTCCGTTCGGTTCGCAACAAGTATTAATGTCCTTACTTCAGTCGGCGCGTCCGTCCTTCCATTGACACGTCCATCCTTCCAGCGAAGAGTCCTGTCCTTCTGTTGAAGTGTCCGTCCTTCCATTGACGTGCTAGTCCTTCCATTGACGTATCCGTCCTTCCGTCGACATGTCCGCGAAGCGCCTCGGATTTGGTAACGACGGATGGGTGTGTAACGGGTTTGCCCACGATGGGCGGAATTCTTCTCCGCCACACCGAGAGTGAACTTTCCAGTACGGAAAGGATGGATGAGGTGGTTTAGCTGCGGCTAAGGACGAAAGAGGTAACTTCGGCATTGACGGAGCTGGTTATGGCTGATGGCGTTGATGATCGGTTGGTCAAGGCGGTGATGGAGCACGTTGGCGGTTTCGAGGTTCTGCTGTTTGAGTTAATCTTATGAAACGAGCAGCTAAAGGGGAGATGGAGGTTTACGAGGGCGGAAAAGTAACTGGAGTGTACCCGGTGGTTCCTAGGGCTTCCACGGGGCCGCCAATGACGGTTAGGCGAGGTGCTGTTAATCCTACTGCTTCTGATGGTGGTGTGGCTGGTGGTGTTGCGGTGATGCACAAACCTGCGGATACGTGGTCTGTGGTGGTGAAGAGCAAGAAAGGCGTTATCTCTAAGGAGGTTGCTGAGAAGGTTCAGAAGGAGGTCGGCCCACACTGGGGGTATGCGTTCACGCACGGTTCACGGAGCGATAATCCGGACCCCGTCGGTAGCTGCGTCGGTTTGGTTGGAGGTAAGGGACAAACTCGGACCAAAGATCGTCGTACCACGAGTTCATCCGGAAATTATTCCAGATGAATTCATGTCGGAATTGCACGACAAGAACCTCAAAGGAAGGATTTCTGAGGAAGCGTCTGCTTGGCGTCCGGTCCGCGGAAGGCTAATGGTGGCCCGGTTAATGTTGTCCTGGAGGGCAGCCATGAAACTTTGCAGCAACTGATTGATATTTGCAGATGTTATATTAAATCGTTCTCGTTTGCGAGATTCGACCATATGATTAGGGACTGTCAGATGACACATGAAGTTTGTCGCCTATGCTGTACAGCAGCCCATGTAGGAAGACGCAGGAACTGCACTTTCAAGGGACTCCCGGCAGGACATTTGATGATGTCCTCAGCCTGTCTCGTCTACAGCGCCATAGTTGTATGAGCGAACGCACCCCATTAAAATGGAGGGAACAGAAATAACAATTTCGCAGCTTAACTGGCAGCGGTGATACTCCGTGATCTGCGAGCCTGGCCAGGCGACGTGTAACCTGGATGCGAGTTTTGCACTAGTGCAGCAGCCGTATATTATGGATGGCTGCATCAGGGATTTGCTGGGAGGTATGCACGATTTTATCGATTCTGGCGGTAGCGCCGCTGTTGTTGTAAGGGATAAGGACATAGACGGTACCGTTATTAGTAGGAGTATTTGGGGGGGTCTGCGTTAGCGTAGAAGGGGTTTTTTTGATAGAATGTTACTGATAAGCATCTACTGTAGGTCCGGAACGCCTCTTGAACCCTATTTGGGGTACATGAATTCGGCACTACTACTAGATAGTAGCTCACCTATAATCCTAGCTCTAGATACAAACGCATGTTCTCCCATGTGGTTCTCCAAGATTGGCAGAAATGCTTCTGCTCATCCGAACTACATGTGACGTGTTATGCTTAGTGAATGGCTGGTCACAAAGCGGCTCATTGTTCTCAATGAGCCTAGTGAGATGTACACCTTTGACGGTTCAAGAGGTTGTAGTGAAGTTGACGTGACCTTAGGCGACGGGGGTAGTTTCAGAGTTTGACATTAGTTGGAAGATTAGGGATGATTTTGGGGTGAGTGACCATAGCTTTATTCTCACCATCGGGCTACGAACAGGACGGACACGCGACGCAGGCGGCGACTACATAACGTCAATTGGGACATCTATGCTGAAGCCTTTAGATGGACAGCGCCCTATGTGCCAATTGCAGACTTTAGGGTTTAGACAATTGATAATCAAATCGACTAGATGGATCGGTGGATGTACGCGATAAACGACACTCTCCAGGGTCGTTGTCGCGAGACTAGGCACAGAGGATTCAAGTGGTGGATTCGACACAGAGGATTCAAGTGGTGGATTCGACACAGAGGAGTCTAGTGGTGGACTCGAGAGCTGAATACGATGCGGAGGAACGTCCGTCGCCTGATGAAGCGATTCCAAAGGGGTAGGCGTTCCACTCTAGAAGATCTTGCTCAGCGTAAAGTTGACTATCTGGTCGCCTTGAAGACATAGAAGGACGAGATTGTTCGTGACAAGGAGGAAGACTGGAGGACCTTCGCACAGGATATCAGGGATGACCTTTCAGGCCAGGCTTACGGTATAGTCAGGGGTAGACGGAAACAGATGGATACGACTGGCCTTCGAGTTAATTGGGTAGCTTTACAGACGTGGAGACAATGCACTAGCGCTTTACTTGAGGCACTCTTTCCAGGGGGTGGATCCAGCTGTTCATCATCTCTATGAGGTGGTGGACGGCCCTCTGCCGATGGAAAGACTAGAAGTGAATGTTAGCATGTGCCAAGTCAATAGTATAAAGTCTCCAGGTTTGCATGGTATGACTACAGAGATGTGTAAGAGCATCTGGAAGGCCATACCGGAGTACCTTGAGGAGGAGGTGTATTAGTGAGGGCTATTTTCCTGAGGCTTGAAATCAGGCCAAAGTTGTGGTGCTCCTGAAGTCGCCTGATTAAGTTAGGAGTGATCCTCACTCTTATCGGGGCATAAGCCCTCTTCCGGTACCTGGAAAAGTACTGGAGAGGATTACGGTTAACAGGCTAAAGGAATCCTAAATGAGGTTGCTTCAAAATATCAGTTCGGTTTCAAAGTAGGGAAGTTAGTTGAGGATGCGTGGCATCACGTTAAAACATGTGTTTCCGACTCGGTGAACAAATATGTCCTCTGCATCTTTGTGGAATTTAAAGACGCATTCGATTACCTCTCTTGGGATAGGGTGCTTGGCAGACTACGTACAGTGGGTTGTCGGGAGCTTTCCATATGGAGCAGCTGCTTTAGTGGTAGGAAAGTTTTTGTGGTAGGGGTCAATGATACTGCTTGTAGGAAGGTTGTTAGGGGCTGCCCGCAAGGGTCGATATGCGTTCTATTTGTATGAATCTACCGATGGATCCCTTTTTAAGGGCTCTACGCAGTTATTACCCACCTTAGTTCAGTCAGGAGACGTTAGTGTTAGATACGTGATAAAAGTCAAATATCTGGGTATCCACATGAGTGAGAGGATGAACTTTTTAGTTCATTTATCTCCTGTAAAGGAAAAGTTGACTGCAGTTGTGGGAGGAACCAGACGCATCCTTAGGAATGACTGGAGTCTTAGCAGGAGAGCTGTTCGTGCATTATATAGTGATCTATTCGTTGCTTGCGCGACATTTGGCTCTTCTGTAAGGTACGGAACCGCTCCGTCTGCAATGGGGAAGAAACGAATCTTGTCTTGTCAGAGAGTGGCAATGCTGGCTTGAATGCCAGTTTGCCAAACAGTTTCGACATTTGCTCTTCAAGTTATGTTAGGTGCAGCTCCCCTTGACGTGGAGGTGGTACGACGTGGTATTATATACAAGATCAAGAAGGGGCTGCCACTATCAGGGCATGAGTGGATAACTTCGACTGAAATCGCTGATTTAGACTTGAGGCAGTTGAAACGCCTTCTGGACGAGCATCTTCTTTCAAGATGGCATCACGTTGGTCAGACAGTGAAAAGGGGCGAACAACTTACGAGTTTATACGGGCCGTGACTTTCGGTAGAGGCCGCCCGCACTTTGGTTTCGGTTTGGGCTTTTTACTGACTGGACATGGCTCCTTGAATGCTTTTCTGCATAAAAAGGGCCTGTCCGATATGCCGGAATGTAGTTGTGGGCAGGGGCCGGGGGACTGGGACATGTTGTGAATGAGTGTTCACTTTATAGTGATATTAGAAGCTTAGATAGTATGGGGATTTTTCAAACGGCGGTAGGGAGGGATTTCAGTTAGGCATTAGAGGACGAGCGGACTGTTAGAAATTTTGGTGAATCGCAGGAGAACTGGACGTTAGTGGAGGTGGCTTCTTATGCGGGCATCCTTGGCGGTGCTTAACTGCCAATGGATGGTTGCCCTAGTGCCTGGATTTTGGATATGAGTATGACTGTTGGTAGGGGCAGATACATCGTTATCTGTCCTTCGTAATGGTGCACCGTCTTCGGCTCTCTCTCTGCTGTTCCTGATGGTTGCTGCTACCTGTTGTTTCTGCGCTTCTGTTCCTAACGTCTCCTATATGTTGCTTGTCGATCTTCAGTGAGGGAGCTATGTTTATTGTTGTTCGTTTTGTCTTGCTGCTGCTGAAGAAGTACATGCTCACTCAGAATGCGTCTGTTCATTGTTGTGTCATTGTCTTGTTATGTTGTTATATATTTTTGTCAAGGGCCACCACTGCCAAGCTGTTTGGAGTTCAACTGATAGTAGCTACGGCTACGAAGCCTGACCGGAGGCTTTAGTCTGGTACCACGTAAATCAGGAGCCCCTGGAACTTTATTCCAGCATTGGTGTGACCCTGAAGGGAGCATCGTGGCTGCATTGCAAACGGGTGCCGTGACCCATAGAACGGTATGTTTTTGTATATTGCTCCCCTCCTGATCCAAGGGGGAAGTCATGTCCAAATGCATGCCTCAAAATGGTACTCGTACTGCGATGGCGCCGGTGGACGCAGAGTTTCCACCCGGTGTTAAGTGCACCGTGAGGTCATGGCAGGTACTCACGTTAATCTTGAACACGTCCTCTCTCTGTCTGTCAGTCTGTCTACCATGGGGCAACCCCATTTCCCCTCATCTAATTGATCTCAAACTTGGCCCATAGTCTTGCTGTGACTGTAGATTAATTTTGTGGTAGTCACGCACAGTCACGAATAGTTACGCACAGTGGCGGAGAAGTTTAAACATCACTTTCCCTCATCCGATCGATCTGAGACTTTGCCAATGGACTTGTTCTGGCCAAGAATTTATTTCAAGATAGTCACACACAGTTACGCATACTCACGTACAGTTACGGAGTGATTTAAACCGCATTTCCCCACATTCAATCAATCTGCAACTTGGTCCATAGATCTGTCCTGACCACAGGCGCGGAGGTAATCAAATCTCATATGCGTAAAAACTTTGTTTCTATGGGTTAGATTATTTTAGTTTAGTAGCAGCGCGTAGAATATTAAAGTTATGTTGCGTAAGACTTTTATTTACATAAAATTTGTTGTTTGAAAATAAACCAATATGTTTTAAATAAAAATTTAAAACTTTAATTTTCCGATGGTTCGCGAATGATTTTAAGAAATAGTTTTTATCATACGGGGACCACATCTTCACGATTATTACCGCGTCTTTCGAGCAATTTTTGTTTTTGTGGTTTAGATTTTGTAAACGATATATAGTTTTTATAGCGGGGACAGAAATATTAACGGAATTGCAGATTTTTTTAAAATTAAAAATAAGTTCTCGTTTTCGTCATACAGAATTTCAATTATTCGCAATTCACATGCTACATTTTTATTTTCTAGCAGCTTTATATTATATTTTAACGAGTTTATTTCGTCTTTTGTGTTTTAATTTTTACCGCGACTTATTCTAGCTGTTGAACTCTTTCAGTAACATCATGTTATTCTTTTTTAATAATGTTAAAACTTTCGTCGAACTTAAATGTGTTCTATTTGTACTCACTAAATTTATTGTTGATCATTATTTCAATTTCTTGAGTGAGCCGATCAAACGGTTTATCTAATATATTTTAAGTTTTAAATGGGTATTCTGTATTTGTCAACCGCGAGCTCTTACATTATTCCCAATAGAATATTGTAATAGTACATGGAACTACTAAACTTCGATTGCCAACAAATTCTGTTGCAACAACGAATCCGTTCTTTGTATGTAGTTACATTACGAACATATTTTTGATTAATAAAAAACAAGCCTCATATTCCTTCAAAATGCGTATTAAACATTTTTTTAAATATATTGTTTTTAGACATATGCGTATGATTTCTCATACATATGATGACTAATACTTATTATTTTTATAAGTTACATCACGTACATAATTTATGTGTATGTGTAGAAAACTTTTAGTTAATCTATGGATTATATAGTCATATGTATATGTAACTATTATATAGACACTCTGATACATACATTTATATCAGTGCCTGTATTTTGTGGTGTTAATATTGTTTAAATTAGTTTTAAATTGTATCAATAAATTATTTAAGGGATTTCGTTAAATAATATTCTTTAAATTATATATACAGTAGAAAACGATTAAAACGACCATAACGAGACTGAGAAATTTAGTGTGTTAAACTCCAAGTTCGTCATATTTATAGTCTACTAAAATTTTTAAACAAAAAATATGAAAATAAAGTAAGAAAATTATAATCGGTCTATATCTTCTATAACAAACTTAATGTGGTATTCCATTTTTCGATGGGGACTGGGTCCAAAAAGGGTTCGATCTTTACATATTTTATTTAAAAACCTACCAAATTTGATAAAGATTTATGAAATATTTTTGTTGCTTGATGAATGCTGGGAAACAGCTATACTATATATGGGAACTGTGACTAAAAATAATCCCACAGGTTTTATATTTAGATAACATTTTAATGTATATAATAAATACAAATAATCCAAATTTCACCCATACTGATCTGATAATCTGGATCTTACCACAATTTTAAAGTCGATCTCATATGGGGGCTAGGTGTAAATATGGACCATTTGTCACCACACCACTGTGCAGGGGGTATATATATGTTTGTCGTTCCGTTCGCAACGCATCGAAAAATGAATTTTTGACCCCATAAAGTGCATAAATTCTAGATTATTATGTTAAGATCACGCTCATTTACAAAATAAACCATTTACCGTTATTGCGAGCAGGTTGGTTGTAGCGTCTAGACCAAATATTTAAGGAATGTAGGGTCATTCCGATAAAATTTCATATAAAGAACCAAGCTAACAGAACATTTGCATACAGATATGTGTCAGCAATGCATACACATTTTTGATTGCCTGTTTTTTTTATGGTTGTTGTCGTTGTTTTTGAAATTTTTGCTTCATGAGGGTGTGTGTATGATTATACTGCACGTGTCACATTAGCTTAAGCATGCATTGTTACATATTTGTTTAACATTATCCCGATGTAATAAGAAAATTGCCAATATGAAATAAAAAATATAATCCCTAAAAAATACCTTTTTTCAACAATAGTGCCTTTCTTTAAAAATACCTTTTTAAAAAAAGTATTTTTTTAAAAAAGTACTTTCTCCTAAAAAGTACCTTTTTAAAACAAGTAAATTAAAGTTAAGAGTAAATTAAAACACCCTTTTTTTCAAGAAACTGCCAATTTTTAAATAAACCAAAAACATTTGTTTCAAAGTTGTTTTATATTCTAGACTAGTGGATTGTGTGGCGCCTAGGCGCCCGTTTATTTTGACTTTAACAAACAAATTTTTTTCCATTTCAGAGTTTTCCTAAATTTTATTTATTTTAAAAAAATTAATTTTAATGTTTTTAAAATTTCTTAAAAAAACAAAATCGAAAAACAGTTGTAAAAAATACAAACCAAGAACATCGATATTCAAATGAAGCTTTGTAAAAGGTCCTTTTATGTATATTTTCGCGTAGGTTTGCCAGTAGCCAACCTTTGCTTTATACGTTCAGCTTCTATACATAAGGAGTTTCTAATATTATATGATTTTAAAAAAATATTTTATTTTGATAGGAACTCTGTAATTTTAGTCTTATTAAGACAAACTATTAATATGTATCTTTTTAATCATTTAATTTATGTTTTATAACCTTTTAAAATGCATCAAAATAAATAAACTTATTCAACTAAAAAAAGTTTTTAAACCTTTCGGACAAAACAAAAAAATACTACGGTTATAACGAACTTAGTCTATAACGAAGTAATTTGGCTGGTCCCACCGAGTTCGTTATAACCGAACTCCATTTTATTGTAGAAAAAATAGAATAGCATAGAAAAAAACGTTTTAGAGCAAGGTTCCTAAAAGTTTCTTAAGTCCGAATTCACACAAGGCAACTTTTGTTGCGCAATTCTTGAGTTTGTAGGAGAGAGGGGAAAGAAGAGTGGTATTTGGTACGGAGTTGCTTGTACTCGGCAACTCGTTTTGTTGTGTAATTCGTAATTATAAACACGAAGTAAGCTGCAGCTTGACAGCCAATATCCGGAGGCGTTGGTTGTTTTGCGGTGAACATCATAACTCGTTACCGGACCATGTGAAATAAAAAAATCGAAATGCTTTTAAAAGGTGACATGTTTCCTGAAGTAGTGACGAAGAGTTTTTGATTTTTTTTTGCAGCATTTTGAAGTGAAAAACGATTTTTGCTATACAATTTCGGGAATTTGTTGTTAAAAAATGGGGAGGAAAATGGAATTAAAAAAACCTTCGTGGTTACCTGATGATTTATGTGTAGATATAGTGTCTAAAATTTCAAAAGAATTGGTCAAAAAGATTTTGAGTTATGATGTTCACGGACTTCGAACACTTATTTGCGAGAAAATCGGTTTAAAGTTTCTTAAAAACGGATTTATATACTATATACCGAATGAGGCCGGTCGCTGGAAACGCTGTATCTTCTTAAGTTTTGCTCTGATTTACTTAAAGTGTGAACACAACACTCTCGACATGTTGTGCTTTCAGGAAGATAAATGCAAAACAAGGTTTTAAAACCTACCACCCCTTAAGGAAATGCAAACACCAATATACATACATACACAAAAAAGAAAAAAATATTTCATATTTCATCATACATGTAAACTGAAAAAAGAGAACTACATTTTTTGCAAAGTTATCTATAAATCCAAAAAAGAAAAAATAAAAAATTAGCGCGTATTAGTTTTACTTAAAAAAAAAATCGCCTTTAATTCCTCCATGATAATTTCAATAAATTATTCAAATTAAAATCTTAAATATACCTAATTACGTAATTTATGTTTGTCTAAATTTTTTTAAAAGCAAATTATGCAAAAATTAATGTTATGAGTGCAAAAAAAAAAATTATTTTCCCACCTCTCTCTAAGATTACAATGTAATTTAATTATGCAAAGTTACAATAATTGAAATTTTAAACTTAATACTGCACTATTTTTTCAAGGGCTTTTCAATACAAAGCTATAAACGAAATCATACTTTGGACAACAACAAAATCCACATTGAAGATCTCTTTTTTCTGAAATATTTATCAAAAAAAGCATAATCTTGGTAAGTGCTGGCCATCAGAGAACCTGAGCGAAAGCACTCTTAACAATACAAAACAATTTTGAGATAAAAAACAAAACAGCAAAACGGATAAGTTTAAGAAGGCGGCAAAAAATCATTTTTTTTTGTTACCGATTTTAAAGTTATGTTATTAATTTGAAAGTAAATACTAGTAAACCTCGGGAGCCAAAAAATTGCGACTCTATCTCAACTATATCACAGCGAACAGGGTCTTCGAAAATGGGCTCAGTATTTTGCTAAAATTAAAAATTTCTTTGTAAATTTTTATTTTTGAATGACTGTAACTTTTTTGGTTTAAAAGATTTTGAAGTGAAATAAATTTTGTATAATTTTGTGGCTTCCATACTATTAATGCTAAAAATGTAAAATCACTGAGTCATTCCGAAATTTAAAAAAAAAGGTCAAAATTTTCCGAAAATCTCGTACTTAATAGAGCATAAGCCAGTCAAAAGCAGTCAGAAAAAATCTTGCACTCTTCTATAGTCCGAACCGTCCCCTATACTCCTTTACCCCATTATACATCCGCCAGTTTCCGCCCGTGTGCACCAGAACAATTTTTCTAACCCAAGGTTAGATATTTTCTGCAAAATTTATGAATACAAAAGTTGTCCACTATGTGGTTAGGATATATTAAGTTTGAGGTGATGTTTGTAACTGCCAAAAATATTGGACCTTTATCCAACTTTTATTATACGGATCGACTCAAAAACACTTTCTGAGTCGATTAAACGATGTCCGTCCGTCCGTCTGAGTGTTATGAATATAAAAGTTGGTCGTACCGGTGCACCACGGTGTATTTTTTTGCGTGTCGGTAGAGTTGTCAGGAGTTGTTATATACTTATAAAAAAGGGTTGAGATATAATGCGCTTAATTGTTACAGGTACAATTACATAGGTATCTTTCAAAAACATTAATAGTCTGAATTAGAGTTATATAGTTTAAATACCTGACAAAATGGGAAACAATTTAAATAACAGGTAAATGGTAAATGGTATGCTTCACATTTTCAAAAGGGTTAGGGTGTGGGTTTTTTATGCTTCTAAAAGTGGTAATAAAAGATAAAAATTTTTATTTTACATAATTGCAAGAAAAAGTATTTATAATAATGTTTCCACAATTATTATTCATTACAATTTGTGCAATGGCTAAGTACTGTTACAGAGATCTGGCAGATATTTATTTTCAACGAAATGATGTAGACGATGTAATTTTGCACATAGTGAGCAACGACTTCTTTAAGAATTGTAACCTAGAAGACATTGAAATGCACAAAGGAAAAATTACTAATTTTGCATCGAAGTTGAAAAGACGGTACATTGAATGCTCTCATAGCAAGGCAAAGATGTACAAACGTTACCAAGACTGGTTAATAAAGGAACTTATTTTTGAGAGTGCATCTACAACTGCCAACGAAAGTGGAAGAGAGGGTCGACCAGCAAAACCAATTGACGGATGTAGTGAAAGATCTCGAAGGCGCAAGCTGGAGAATATCAATGAAGAAATTTCTCAAAGAATTATTAAGGATTCATTTTTGCACCAAATTCAACCAGCCCAAAATAAAAAAAAGAAAATTGAAATAATTGAAAAAATAGTAGAAGCGAGCCCAAGGTGCACAAATAGGATTTTGAAAAGCATTCCCACACCAATTGAAGATAAGAAATTTACGCCGGAAGAAGCGTTCGCCCTATTTTGGGATTTGAAATTGACCAAAAATCAATATAAGGAATTGCGGAAGCGAATCAATGAAAAGAATTGTGGGATTTTTCCAGAGTATCGAGATTTAGTTTCTGCCAAAAAAGAATGCTTACCTTCACAATCGGCTATTAGTGTCACTTCAACATCAGCAGAAATAAAATTGCAAGATCTTCTTGAACATACTGTAGAACGATTGCTAAATACGCTTGATAATGATCGTTTAAAAAAAATTGGTAATGGCAGCTTTACTTTAATTTCTAAATGGGTATGTGATGGATCCTCTGGTCAGAAACAATACAAGCAATTTAATGCCGAAAATTCATCAGATGCTAATTTATTTATGGTATCTTTCGTTCCATTGCGCTTAACAAAAAGGTATAGCGTCTTAGAGCGGTTAACTAGCAGAGCAACAGGAATTGATATATGGAAAAATTAAATTCCTTTTTCAACAGAGTATTGCAGACCAATAAAATTTGCATTCAAAAAGGAAACCAAAGATCTCATAACTGAAGAAGTACAAAAAATAAAAGATCAAATCAAGGAGCTTCAACCAGTAATATTTAAATTTGATGACCAAGACATTGAAGTACATTTTAAAATGTGTCTCACAATGATTGATGGAAAAGTTGCACAAGCTTTAACTGGAACAAAGTCAACGTCAAGCTGCATTATATGCCAAAACACATCAAGTCAATTAAGCCAACCCCCACCAGAAGACGATAGTTTTAAGGAAGCCTACGAATTTGGAATGTCCCCTCTTCATGCTAGAATACGTTTCATGGAGCATATTCTTAAATTGGGTTATGATTCGGAATTTGGTCCGTTAGGCGAAACAGTGAGAAAAAACAAAGAAAATGAAGAAAAAGGAAAGCAAAAAAAAAACAAATTTAACAAAAATATCTACAGCTAGGCCTCGTAATCGACCAACCAAAACAAGGGGAAGGAAACACAAATGACGGAAATACTGCAAGGAGATTGTTTTCCGATCCGAAAACTGCAGCATCTATCACAGGTGTAGATCATGAATTAATAAGTCGATTCTAAATCATATTACAAGTTCTAGCATGCAGCAGAAAGATTAATGCAAAAAATTTGGAGAGTAAAAAAACTCTTGGAGATATATGCCACTGTAGTGTGTTTGAGTAATAACTATTGCCATGTTCTAAACATGCAATAGTACACTCTTGCAATTTGCGTTATTATTCGCACTCTACAATTTATCTGTGAGAACTTGCAGTGTCAGCTAGTTCTCACACGTTGATTATAAATACTTCCCACGGTAGCTTAAGTTAGTTAAGAGTGTGTGTGTGTGTGTGTGTGTGTGTAATATTTTTAGGTAGATATAAGTTTATTAAATAAATGAATACACAGTTGGTGTTCCAAGCTCAACAGAAGCAAAACAAAGATAAATGTTTTAATAAAATAATTCACTATATGGCGATCCTGCCCAGTTAAAATAAATAAATAAATAAATAAATAAATAAATAAAAAAAAAAAAATAATAAAAAGTATATGTGTATAAAATTCACGAAAAGAATATGAATAATCATAACGGCAGCTGGTTTTCAAAAAAAAAAAAAAAAAAAACAGTGTATAAGTACTAATAGTGAACTAATATTACATTAATGCAGCACTTAGTTAAAATACAAAATTTTATAAAATATTTTTTTTTTAGTTAAAAAAAAAAAATAAAAAAAATTAATTGTAATTAAAACTAATTAAACTTATGGAACTACAACCATTTCAAAGGAATGTCTGTGGCCCAGTTTTTGAGATGTCAGTTAAACCTAGTTTAGTTAAACCGAGAATTAATTTTTTCAGACATGTCCAAATGCATAAAGGAATTGTTGAATAAATTCTGGGTTTAACAAAGCTAGGTTTAACTGATATCTCAAAAACTGGGTCTGTGTGATTCAGTCTCAAAATATAAAATTTTGCTAAAAACAATTATTAAATATATTATTAAGCTAAGAGTTATATGTATGACTAAGCGAAATACGTTTAAAGAAATACAAATTGGTAAAATATAAAACTGAAAAAAAAAAAACAAATAAAAATAAAACATATATTTGAAGGAAGAAATCAATGAACGACATCACTGATCGGTGCGGCCAAAGCACCTCGACGATAACTGCATCATGAACAGTGACAACGGTCCCAACATCAACACGAACAAGCAGCAACACCAACCACAACAATTATACAATAACAAGGGTACACGGCTCCGATATATCTAAAAACAATAAAAAAGTTAAGTATAAAACCATGTTTTTTATATGTTCTATTGGTTTTTGTAAAATTTTGTATTAATGTTACTAAAAAGATTACGACAAAAGTTTTTTTAATGTAACTAGAAATATTAAGACATAAAACTAAAGTCAAAAATTAAAGTAAAAATTAAAAATTAAAATCCAATCTACAATATAAATTAAAGATTAAGTATGAAAAACTTAGAACTAGAATTTGATTTTCAATATAAATATTCATTATTATTATAATAAAAAAAAAAAAATAGAAACTAAAATAAATCAAATAAATCTAAATTAATGTTCGTTATACATTTAACATAATCAATTCCATACTTTTTCGACAAAGAAAATCCAGAAAAAATCCGGTTCCAAATGATAATAGTTTAATTGAGATACGATATGCAGATAAATTGAAGAAATTTTATAATAAACAAATACTTTTTTTTGATTGACAATTGAATTATGAAACTTAGGTAAATATAGGAACTACCAAAATTTTAATGGAAAATTAAATGAGAATTTGTAGTGGACTGTTTAACATATTCGATTCAAGCTAATACGGATCTATTATAGATATTTGAACATGGGAGGAAAAGAATCCAAAATTGTGGACCCAACGGCTAATGTAGTCAATGAGGTAAAGGTGGAAATTGAGTCACCTAAAATTTATTACATTGTAATGATAATCCTTTTGGCCGCCCAATTATTGACTACGTTATACCAACTACATAAACGATCTATAAGAAAGAATTATGTAAGGACCATTTCCCTAGGTAAGGGACTTGACCAGGTTTAGAAACAATAGACTTTTCTTTTGATAACCCAGTACCAGACGAAGTTAATGAAATGCCCCAATCAGTGGTAGAATTTTTGGGAACTGCCTCAAGGCTTATTCCCGAGTTCGACGGTAAGGCTGAGAATTTATAGAGCTTCCTGGACGCCTTAAGTTTGGTTGCCTCTATAACAGGAGACCACAATTTCGTCGCAGTTAGTTTGGTTAAAACTAAACTAAAGGGGACAGCACGCAACCTCATAGGAGGTAACGAAGGGAATTTACAGGAGATAATAGATAAACTGAGAACTACAGTTAAGGGTGAATCCATTGAGGTCATCTCAGCGAGAATGCTGAACCTCAAACAAGCGGGGAAAACGCCTAATGATTATACACGGGAAATTGAAGAGCTAGCGAAAAGCCTTCAAAACGCTTATATCACAGATGGGTTAACAACCGAATTAGCGGAAAAATATGCAACCAATAGCGCTGTTCGCGCAATAACCAAGAGTTGTACTAGTGAAAGGGTAGGACTGGTAATGGAATCAGGCCAATTTGGCAACTTGAATGACGCCCTGTCCAAATTTATTAACAGTTGCACAGAAGCAACTGCAAGACAAAATTCCATATTACATTACCGCTCCAATGGTAATAGAAACGGCAACAACCACAATGGAAATTACCGTGGTAATTACCGTGGCAATAACCACAATGGCTATCGCGGTGGCCCTAGGAATGGTAATCGCGGTTATGGACGTGGTAATGGGGTCGAAAGGTACCAGAGTCGCGATCAGACTCATGGCGTAAGGTACGGCAATTATAACGGAAGTGGTAGTCGTGGTCGCCAGCATAATATTCGATGCGCACGGTCACAGGAAAACTACCAGAACCCCCAGACCATGCAACTGGGGGAAGATTCCATAAATTAAGTACAAATAATTTCACCAACATAGCTGATGGGGTCTATGATTGCAAGGTTTATAACTTAAATCTCAATCTAAGTAGCTATGTTTTATTGAAAAGTGACCCTAACGGCACCCACAGTATGTTTTTAGTTGACACGGGAGCCGATATTTCGGTACTGAAAAGAACAAAATTGACCCCTGAGATATTTATAAATACCAGTTGTGCGACACAGATAAGCGGAATTGGGGAAGCATCGATAAAATCCAGAGGGACAATAGAGATGGACCTCAATTTGGACAATATTACCTTCAAACACTCTTTCCATGTGGTTGAAGGAGACTTTCCCATACCTAGCTATGGAATATTAGGATTGGATTTTATCCGAAACTATAAATGTGTTATCGGTTATTACGGGAATGAAGGATTGTTGATAATAAGACCCGAAAATTTTAATGGTAATATTACCATCCCTATATACGATACGCCAAAACCCAATTCGTTGTCGATACCGGCAAGATCCGAGGTAATTCGAAGGATTACTCTAGACACACATGAGAGGGAAATTCTGGTACCAAATCAAAATTTAGGAAATGGAATATTCGTTGCTAATACTCTAGTCACTAATAAAAATCCTTACATAAGGATAGTGAATACGACACAGGACAATGTTTTGCTTGAAAATGTGAAAGTGGGATTTGAAAATATGTCTGACTATGAAATAGTTCGTGTCGACGAGAGTGACACAGATCATAATACGAAAATTATGAATAAATTAGCGAAAAATTTCCCAGATTTTGCAAATCAGGCTTTAACTAATTTGTGCACCGAATTTTCCGACGTGTTTGCCTTAGAATCCGACAAAATTTCTAAGAATAATTTTTACAGACAAAAATTAAAAATTAAAGATAGTGAGCCTGTTTAGATTAAGAATTATAGAATATCACATTCCCATAAGGAAGAGGTAAATAGACAGGTTGACAAATTAATAGATAATGATATAATAGAGCCATCAGTGTCCGAGTACAATAGTCCGATATTATTGGTTCCGAAAAAGTCGTTACCAGGAACGACACAGAAAAGATGGAGATTGGTTATTGATTACAGAGGAGTCAATAAAAAGCTTGTAGCAGACATCTTTCCTTTGCCACGAATAGATGATATATTGGACCAGTTAGGCGGAGCAAAATTTTTTTCGTGTTTGGACTTAATGTCAGGGTTTCATCAGATAGAATCAGCGGAGGAATCTAGGGATATTACGTCATTCTCAACTGACAAGGGTTCTTTTCGTTTCAAAAGATTGCCATACGGCATCAAAATAGCTCCTAATTCATTCCAAAGAATAATGTCATTGGCTTTTTCTGGGCTTTCTACTGCTCAGGCATTTTTGTATATGGAAGATTTAGTTGTCATCGGTTGTTCAACTGGCCATATGCTGAAAAATTAAGAGGACGTATTTACAATGTGTCGAAAACACAACCTAAAGTTGCATCCGGATAAATGTTCATTTTTTTGTAAAGAAGTGACATTTTTGGGACATAAATGCACAGAAAGGGGAATTTTGCCAGATGATAGCAAGTTTTCGATAATTTACAATTATCCAACACCATTGAATGGTGAAGAAGCTAAACGCTTCATTGCATCCTGCAATTATTACAGAAGGTTTATACCAAATTTTGCAGAAGCATCTAGACACATTACTAGGCTTTCAAGAAAGAATGTTCCATTTGAGTGGAGTAAAGAATGCGAAAATTCTTTGAACTACCTCAAAAGTCAGTTGTTAAGTCCTAGGATACTGCAGTACCCTGATTTTGAGAGACAATTTTGCATTACAACAGATGCAAGTAAAAACGCCTGCGGCGCTGTTTTAAGCCAGGAATACAACGGTATTCAGTTACCAGTGGCCTATGCATCGGGATCATTCACAAAAGGTGAAAGCAATAAGTCAACGCTAGAGCAAGAACTAGCGGCCATTCATTGGGCAGTCCAATATTTCAGGCCATATATTTATGGAAAGAAATTTTTAATTAAAAGTGATCATAGACCCCTGACTTATCTATTCTCTATGAAGAATCCATCGTCGAAACTAACGAGGATGAGATTGGACTTAGAAGAATATGACTTCACGATAGAATATATCAAAGGCAAGGAAAATTATGCGGCAGATGCGCTGTCGCGTATAGAATTCTCGGACATTGTGAAAGCTAATGTAAATAACATATTGAAGAGGGAAAATAATAGCCCAACATTGATCAAAGAGGGGATTGTAGTTACCCCACGAGTATATGAGGTGTTGAACAATAGCGAATTAAAGAAAAGTGTGAGAATATACACTAAAAACCACGTGGTAAAATTTATAAAAGGAAAAATTATTATTGGATCCATGGAAATACCTAACCTTATTGCTAATGAGAAAATAGATCTAGATCAATTCTTCTCACAGCTTGAAAAGATAGCTAGTAATAAAGTTTTTTTTTTTCAATTCATTTATTAGCAATCTATTTACAACAAAAATATTAAGCAAATCTTATAAAAAACTTAAGATTAACCGAGTCGCTAAGTTCCATTGAACATAGCTAATATACATGTACATATATACATTGTTTAATACTTAGTAATACGCCATTGATGATGAGCTTATTTTCAAATGGGAGATCTAATATATGCAGTCTTTTTAGTCTTCTAACTTCATCACTGTCATCTAATAAAGTTATTGCTAATAGATTTGGGTGATTACTTAGTCTAGTTAGGTAATTTGTACTATATCTTTTTATTTCTTCTTTTATTTTAGGAACATCAAGATCCTTGTGTATAACATCGTTTCTTACAAACCAGGGTGCATTAGTGATAAGTCGTAAAGTTTTTGACTGGTATTTCTGTAGAATATCGACATTGGAATAGCAAGCCGTTCCCCATAGTTGGATTCCATATGTCCATATAGGTTTCAAAACTGTTTTATATAACAATAATTTGTTCTGCAAGCTTAATTGCGATTTGGGACCCAATAGCCAATACATTTTTTTAGTTTTTATGTCAAGTTGCTTTCTTTTTGAATCAATATGGCTTTTCCAAGTTAAGCGCCTGTCAATACGTAAGCCAAGATATTTAACGCAATTGGAGGTAGGGATTGTGACTCCATTTAAAGAGGCCGTAGGGCAATCACCTTTTTTAAGGGTATATGTAACTTGGGTAGATTTTTCAGCATTTACTTTAATATTCCACTTACTTAACCAAGTTTGAATACAATTAAGTTGTCTTTGTACAGCATAAGAAGATTCAGAAGCCGATTGCTTGACAGCTAATATTGCTGTATCATCTGCGTATGTCGCAATCATCACATCATTATTTGTGGGCATATCTGAAGTAAATAGGGTATACAAGAGAGGACCCAAAACACTTCCCTGAGGGACACCTGACTTTATAGCACCCATCTCTGAATTTTCGTCGTTACTATTAACATAGAAACTACGTTCAGTTAAATAAGACTTAAACAGCAGGTAAAACGGCGATGGTAATAAATTTTTCAAATTAAATAGTAAACCATTATGCCATACTCTGTTGAAGGCTTGCTTAACGTCCAGAAATACCGAGCAACAATAAAGTTGGTTTTCCAAAGCCTCTCTTATTGTTTTAATAACTCTATGACATTGTTCGGGGGTTCCGTGTTCATGTCTGAAACCAAATTGGTGATCGGGTATTACATTCAGAGCTTCTAGAATGGGAAACAGCCTTTTTTGATAAAGCCGTTCAAACAATTTGGATAAAATAGATAATAAACTAATAGGCCTGTATGAGGTGATAGAGTTTTCTGGTTTGTTTGGTTTTGGTAGCATTATAATTTTTGCGTGCTTCCATTGTGAAGGATAATGAGTTAATCTTAAAATAGAGTTAAATAATGTTGTAATAAAAACAAGGCCTTTTTTAGGTAACGATTTTATCGCTTTGGAATCTAAATTATCATATCCAGGAGACTTCTTGGGGTTTAAATTTTTTATTTCTCTTTCAATTTCTCGGACTGTAAAATGTTTTATAGAACGACTCATTTGACATGGAACATCAAGAAAATTATTTATTTCTGTTTCCTCCATTGTATTACAAAAAGAGAAAGGAGTAAATGTTTCCTCTAGGGAGGTTTTAAATGCATCAGCTTTGCATTTATCTGTTCTGCACCATACGTTATTCAAATTCTTAATTGGGATATTTCTCTTTTGACTTCGTTTAAGGTATTTTGTTGCTTTCCACAGGTTGTACTCATTATTATTTGCTGGACTTAAATTACTTAAAAGCCTTCCAACAGATTCATTTTTTAATTTATGCAGGCGCGTCTTTACGTAATTAGCTGCCCGGTTAAAGTTAGATTTGTCAGTTGGATGTCTCGCTGTTTTCCAAATTTTTCGAAGACGTCTTTTCATGTTAATAAGTTCCCTGACTTCGACCGAAAGTTGGACAGAGGTATGGGGATTGCAATTAACTTGTGGAGTGGATATAAATGTAGCTTCGTGGATTATTTTTGTGCAGTTCTCTACTGCATCGTCTATTTCGGATCCGCTTTTAAGGGAAATATTTAAATTTAATTTAGTTTCAATACAGTATTGAAATGAGTTGATGTCAGTTTTATTCAAAAATAGTTTAGTACTATTAGCGCATTTAGTAAAAACGGTTTTATAGCTGGCAATGATAGGACTATGATCAGAACTTAGATCATCGCAGGAAATAATGTCCAGTAAAGTTCGAGGAATTCCTTTATAAACGATGAAATCTAATAGGTCAGGAATTTTAGCTGGATCACTGGGCCAGTATGTGGGATTTCCAGTAGATAACGTACTATATTGGTTTTTAGAAATACATTTAAATAATTCCTTTCCTTTTGGATTAGACTAACCCCACCACGGATGTTTAGCATTGTAATCTCCTCCAACAATGAATTTGTTACCAAGATTTTTGAAAAATTGTTCGTATTGTTCGCAAACAACTCTATATCTAGGTGGGAAATATACAGAATATATTGATATGCTGCTATTGTTGCATGTAATTTTGACTCCGGCTGCTTGTAAATATAGTTCAGTGATTGGGTCTGCAATTTCATATTTAATAGAGGATTTTATTAAAATTGCAGCACCAGCGTGCGCTCTATCATTGGGTTGGTAAGCTGTTAATATATCATAACCTTTTATACGAATAAAAGATTTACAAAGATTTATAAAGGGATAAAGTTACTTCAAATTTCACTAGATGACAAATTGTTTAAAACGATACGTATCACACAATTTAAGGAAAAAGGAAGCGCTTCCCTGAATAAAGTAAAAATCGCTCTCACACCCAAACTTCTGAAAATAATGACGACATTAGAAAAAGACAAATAATGCATAAGTATCACGATGACCCAATATTCGGAGGACACGCTGGTATAACTAGAATGACCAACAAGATCAGGAAATATTTTCGTTGGGATAACATGACAAAAGACATAAAAAGGTATGTGAAGTCGTGTGACTTCTGCAAAAAGTCAAAAACCCAAAAGAATACCAGGGAGAAAATGGTATTGACACCCACAACGGCAAAACCGTTGATATAGTCGCGATAGACACCATTGGTCCATTGCCGAGGACTGAAAACGGCAACGAATATGCCGTTACAATGATTTGCGACCTCACCAAATACTTGGTAACGGTACCAGTACCTAACAAGAGTGCGAGTATTGTGGCTAAGGCAATATTGGAACAGTTTGTACTTGTATACGGCCCAATGGGAAAAATTCTCACGGATATGGGTACAGAATATGTGAATCAAGTTCTCCAAGAACTTTGTGAACTTCTTGAAATATATAAGGCGACGTCTACGGCTTATCACCATTAAACAATGGGTACCGTAGAAAGATACCATAGGACTCTTAACGAGTACCTAAGAACATATATAGCCACTGCCAAATCTGATTGGGAACAATTGTTGAAATATTTTGTTTATTGCTACAATACCTCACCCTCAACGATCCATGGATATTGCCCATTAGAACTAGTATTTGGGAAAATACCTAACCATTTTGGGTTCATGAACCAAAATGATATTGGTCCAATATACAATGTCGAATCATACGGGAAAGAGGTTAAGTATAGGCTACAAACAGCTCAAAAAAGAGCTAGAGAGTTAGTTAACAAGTCCAAACATCGACAGAAAATCTACTATGATAGGAAAATAAAAGAAACGGACATTTTGATAGGAGATTTAGTTTTAATTAAAAATGAATCCGGTCATAAACTTGACCCTACATTTAAGGGACCTTTCGAGGTTATAGATTTAGGTGATAGAAATAATGTACTAGTAAAGGATAGAAATAGGAACATTTTATTGCATAAGAATAGGATAAAACTACACCATAGGAAATAAATAGTTAGTACAATAGTCTTATTTCCAAAAATACATGCATTTTCAAATTTTCTAACACCTTAACTTTTCTATTTTTCTCATTCTTTAATAATCTAATCTTCAAATTATCTTCAAATTATCTAGTTGTCAATTAACAAAAACAAAAAAAAAATTGTTTAACATTGTTTAATAGTTTAAAATTAATTTTAATCAAATAAATTTCTACACTAGTTAAACCATAATTTTAAGTTCTAATCTTAACAATAACATTAAATTTCAAGTAGAAAAATCAAAATTTTAAACTTTAATTTAATACTTATACAATTACTAAATTTTAATAAGGAAAATTGTAAACTGGTGTACGGAATTTATTTAAAAAAGGGGAAGGAAAGTACCCTGAAATGAATTTAGAATTTTGTAAATAAAAAAAAAAAAAAAAGTATGATCAATTTGTTACCATGAGAATCAATCGTGACTATCATGGTCGATTATAGACTGATCATAATTTTTCTGAAAAGGGGAAGGTGT
Source organism: Cordilura impudica (assembly GCA_963682025.1). Classification (NCBI taxonomy): domain Eukaryota; kingdom Metazoa; phylum Arthropoda; class Insecta; order Diptera; family Scathophagidae; genus Cordilura; species Cordilura impudica. The sequence goes on from OY821521.1 coordinate 133,811,162, forward strand.
AGTGTGTTTGAGTAATGACTATTGCCATGTTCTAAACATGCAATAGTACACTCTTGCAATTTACGTTATTATTCGCACTCTACAATTTACCTGAGAGAACTTGCTGTGTCAGCTAGTTCTCACACGTTGATTATAAATACTTCCCACGGTAGCTTAAGTTAGTTAAGAGTGTGTGTGTGTGTGTGTGTGTAATATTTTTAGGTAGATATAAGTTTATTAAATAAATGAATACACAGTTGGTGTTCCAAGCTCAACAGAAGCAAAACAAAGATAAATGTTTTAATAAAATAATTCACTATACCATCCACAATATGCTACCAATAGGAGATCTATCTGAAGAAGCGCAAGAAAAAAGGAACAAAGACTACAGATTCTTTCGCGAGCACAACACAAGAAAAATGTCCAGATGTTGCACTAATGCAAACCTTATCACTATTTTGTTGTGCACTTCAGATCCATATATGTCCAACATTCTACAAAAATGGAAAACTACCTCTATTTAATTAGACGAAGAAGCTAAACAACTTCTAGAAGATGAAAATCAAGGCTATTTAGAACAAATTTTTACTAAAATTGGTTGATTTAAAGTACTTTTTCATTACACTAACAATAAGTTACACTTTTTTTTATATAGTTAAAAAATTTTATTGATTTAAAAATTTATATATTTTGTAAATTTACAATAAAAATTGTTATATTTCATAAATTTACCATAAAAATTGATACAGAAATATTTAAAAAGACAATAAAAAAAATTTAACTAAAGCAAAAACATACGAGTTTTTCATTGAAACTTCTCTCTTGAACCAATATAAGGTAACTTTTACGTTCGATGCTTAATAAATTATATTTTAACTCGGGATCTTTCAAAAAAAACCTTTGGCCCTTGTGCACATTAGGACTAAAAAGTTTATGGGGGCCAAAGTTTGGCATTTTCTGAAAAAATTTACTTACAAAATTTTTAAAAAGTATTAGTTGTAAAATTAGCTGAAAAAATAAGACATTATATTAAAAAAAAACCTTTTTTTTACCTTTTAACACTTCACTTTTGTACTAAAATTCAACTACAAATGAAAATTTATTTTAAACCCTCCGTAACTTTTTTTATTTTCGGTTTAAGTTTATAGCAAAACTTAAAGGCTAAGGTCTCACCTACCAAATAAAAAAAACCGGATATCAAAATTCCAATCCAATCAAAAGTTATAGATTTTTGACCGCCTTCTCGTCAAATGGTCCACTGTGCAACGTTAAATGAGAAAAATAAAATATCATTCATTACTTTTTTTGCAGAATTTTTTCATTGACCAACTATGGGAATTTAAAGAAGAATTTGAATAGATATTAGTTTTTTCTGATTCATTTTTTGCGCTCAACTTATTCCATATGTAACACGAAATCTGCATATGTAGTGCTATTGTCGTTAGCAGTGTTGCCAATTTTGACAACTTATTGTAATTTCGACGATTTTTCGAAGATTTTTTTTGAAGATTTAAAATTTTCAGTAGTTTAAAAATTACGATTTCAAGGGTTAACAATTAATGGGTTGTTTATCGAAAATTGATAGTTTTTGTTCAGTGTAAATGAAAATTACAAAATATGAAATACCTTGATACTTTAAACCTATATTTTATGTTTCAGCTATAGATACATGTCAATAAAATAATTTAGTTGATTGCGGTGTTAAATTTTTTTCGTTGAAATTTCACCACTAATACATTTTTATATATAGAAATAACCAAAGCTGTAATAATATTCGTAATATGAATGATATAAATACATTTTATTGTTTCCTTTTGTAATATTGTGTCGAGTTTTATTTTTATTTTCTTCACAATTTCTCGTTTCAAAAATGACTATTTTGGCGATTTAGTTTCCAAAATTGTCGATTTTCAGAAGATTTTATTAGCAGCACTGGTCGGTAACATAGAAGAGAGAAAATTGGGTGTGGGTTTGTATAAAATGAGAAAGATTAAATTTTGTTTGTGTATTTCGCATAGCTTTGTAGGGAGTGCTATGTGTATTATTTCAGCGTTACAGAATCAGTCAGTCAGTCAGTCAGTGAGTCAGGGATCAGCGTAAATATATTTAAGATTGTTATAGTGGGGATGGCTTAATAGTAGAACTCTTTGCTTCGATTCTCATTGCATTGGTCTCAATGCAAATATATATGAATTAACTTTCTATCAAACAAAGTATCTACTGCTTTTGGTTACTGATGAGGGTTTGTGACTCTTCCAAAACAGCTGTATAACTTGTCATAACTTGTCAGAATATACATAGATAAATTATTGAGACAAATGTGCCAATGGTTTTTACTTTATTTAAAGTAACAACATTTGATCTTGAGCCTGATTTATTTCTAACTCAATCATTAAAATGATATAGATCGACAATAAGAGTTTTGAAAGTAATATTATTTTATTTTTGAACACTTAGTTAAAATTTTTGTTTGTAAATCTCAATTATATAATTACTTATACTGTCTGTAAGGAATGATGTCCATAGACTAAATAAATAAGTAAATATCAACTATGTAAGTATATCATTTCACATTTTCAATATCTGCTAGGAAATTTTTTTATAATTAAATAAACAGAAATATTATATTATGTTCGTTAAATTAAATAAATTACTACACACATTATATCAGATGGACTCAATAAAAAATGACTCTAAAAAAGAAGAAAATAAACAATTTGCGTTTTATGTTTGAACGGGAAAAGTAAAACTTCTCAAATGAGTTTTATTTTATGACGCCAAAATAAAACTCTCTTTTTAAGAGTTTCATCTGATTTTCTTTTTGTGTTGAAAAATAACAGATTTAGATGGGTTTTTTAAGTCACAAAGTAATTGTTATAAAAGAAATTTTTCGATATCATTTATAACCGTTACGGTACCTGTTTAAATCAAATGAATTTAGTTTGGTAAAAAATATAGTTTGGTAAATTTGTAAATTTTTATTTTTAATATTATATTAAAAAGAGGTATTCTTCAAACTGTATCTAAAGAAATCGAAACTATTATTAATCATTACCCAAAGCAGAGAATGTTAAAAAGAAGTATAGTTTTTTTGTTTGTTTTAATAAAAGCTTATTGCTATAGTTGACACTAAGTCACCTCTTAACTGTAACGTACTTTTTAACTAGAAAGAATTTTTTCTATAATATAATTGTCAGTTACACTTGTAAAAGGAAATAAAAAGTTTTAAAAGTTTTGCGTTTTAAACTGGCAACACTATTTCATGTACTATCATGTTATTGTTAGGGATATATTTAATTATTTTACGGATAGCTTGTGAAGCAGACTGAATAGAATTTTAACTGATTTTTATTTTTTTCAGAAAATGGTTTTAAACACAATGCATATTTTCATAAAAATCTTTATTATCCATAGAAAGCCTGGAAAAAGCGTTATAATACGAATAGTTTTTCGAAGTTTTGAAATAATATTTGTTTCAATTTTATATGCGTCACTATTTTCCATAAATTGTTTTGACATTTATTTTTGTTACAAATTTATGTTATGCCGGTTGTCTCCAATTCACTTTCTAACTTGACTAAACGGCGTTCGCCGTCCGTCTGTGTGTCAGTACGCATACTTCTGGTACACAAAGTAAAGGTTGCAATTATAGCAATATACATATGTACATATATTTAGATGAAATTTGGTTTATAAATTTTATCGTGTATATTTTTTTAGTCCGTACAGAGCAACTTTAAAATCTCACCTGTTTATATTGTTATTTTTTTTTGTGTATTAAATGTATCTTTGAATTAATATATTAGTAGCTAATTCGTATAAAAAAGTTTAAAAATTTGCTTTTTTTAATATTAATATCTGGACGTCTTTAAATTTAAATTTTCAGATTCAGCAACAGGTTTTAAGAGGTAGCTATACCCAACATTGGTTGTAATATTGCGTTTTAGAGGCAGGTGGTCGCTATCACCGATTCGTCACAGCTGAATTTAACACTCGTACTGCTGTTTACTTTGGTTTTATTTAAATGATTTCAAAGCCAGTGAAAAATTCGGTTTTAATTGTTACACCATCTGAGGCCATTGGGCAAGCTTTAAATTTAATCAATGCATATAAAGACTTCTTTAATACCTGTTTTCTTATCGGAAATGACTTTTTATGCATTTTTGTAAATCTTATATATAAAAATGGATGTATTTTTGAATGTTTGTATGTATGTTTGTTTGCCCTTTGTAGGAGACTACACCACTGGACCGATCGTCCTGAAATTTTTACAGTTGGTAACTGCCTATCAAGAAGAAAAAATGGCTTAATTTTTTTTGGGTTTTCCATATAATGTGAATTTTTAACATAAAATTTTATCATATAATATCTGGAGTACTATGATAGCAAGAGCTCTGAAACTATGCACAGGTACATATTGAGCTAATTTAAAGAGTTGCGACTAAAATGGGAGGGTGAGTACTGTAATAGATAAAGTCTTGGGACTTAGTGTGAGTTCATAGAATATCAACGTTAGTACTCGGAAAAAATGGGCTGGCTCAAACCAGTGGCCGTGGCACCTTCTACACATAGTAAATATCTAAAGTACTATGCTGGCCAGAGTCTTGAAACCTTCTGCACATCAATTGGTTGTTGATGTAATGTGGCACCTTTTATACAAAAAATATTATCTGGAGTACTATAAACCTGACAGTCTTAAAAGTAGGTGTGAGTTCACGAGTGACGAGTGTGAGAAGTTATGTGAAAAATGGGCGGGATCAAATAACTGGGTATGGCAACTCCCATGCATGGTAAATACATATCATCATATATGTACATATTTACAGTTCTGTGGTAAAACAACGTTTGCCGGGTCAGGTAGTATGGTATATTTTTTTTAATACCTATAAATTAGTTTCTTTTGGTGTTCGTGGTAAACGAAATAATTTGTATGAACATTGGTTGGTTGAACGATATAAAAAAATTCTTTATAACTGCGCATGAAAAGTCGAACCAACACCAGAGTAAACAGTGAGACAAATGTGTTACGAAACCTATTTTGATACTAGATTGACCTATCCTCCTAGCTCTGGGCTTAAAACGGGCTGTGCTTTCCACCCTTAACTCTAGCCCGATGGTCGTACCAATAAATAAACAAAATACTTTAAAACAGGAAAACCAACACATCTCCAACCGCCAAAAATAATTCTCGCCACAAGAATTGCCTGCATATTCATCAATGAACCGATGAACCTCTAACTTCTCCACGTACCTTTAAATTAACCATTCATAGTTTTCATATATCCTCAAATCATAATTTTATTCATTATCCTAATATTATTTGCTAACAATTTTACTAACCCTATATATAATGATTGAGTTTGAAATTATTCAGGCTCAAGATCAAATGTTTTTACTTTAAATAAAGCAAAAACATTGGCACATTTGTTTCAAAAAATTGATCTATATTCTGCATGATGCATCAGTAACCAAAAGCAGTATATAGTTTGTTTGGTAAAAAGTGAAATTCATATATAATTGCTGAAAACAACCAAATGAGAAAAGCAAAAGTTATACTATTTAAGCCTCTTCCAATATAACAATCTAAAATATAGAACAACTTTGAAACAAATATGTTTCGTATACGAGGAGACATAAATTTAACTTTTTACCAAACTATCTACTGCTTTTGGTTACCGATGAGGGTTGGTGACTCCTCCCGAAACAGCTGTATAACCTGACATGCAGAATATAGATAAATTTTTTGAAACAAATGTGCCATTGTTTTTGCTTTATCTAAAGTAAAAACATTTGATCTTAAGCCTGAATAATTTCAAACTCAATCACTAAATTGATAAAGATCGCAAATAAGATTTTTTATTTTTATAAAAAATAAAATTAATCCTATATCTCTTTAAATATACTTTAAGTTCTGCTTTTAAATTCGCTATAATATTGAATGTTAAAATTTACCGATTTGAAGTTTATAAACATAACGTCATCTAACGTTTTTGTGATATGTAAAGAAAAACTTATTAAATTAAATACAAATACATACTTATATGCGAGTGAAACACAAGTAACAAAATTAGAGTTGGTCTAGACTGACTGTCCCACTTATTGGATATACTAAATTCGAGTGGCATTGTTATTCATTTTTTGCCTGCAGTTATGAATATATCATATTGGATGCTATTTTTATATCGATGCTATAGTTGATACAGTCAATTATTTTTGGCAAAACCATATACAAACAAAATTTCAGAAAAATCTCTTCAATATTTTTGTGTTTTTTTTTTTTTTGATAGACTTAAGTGAAGACGTACGATAATTGGTGTCTTATAGTAATTTAAGTCGATCTCATAGGACTCGTTTATATGGGGACTAGGTCTGAACATGCACCGATTTTCACAAACTGGAGCAGCGTTCGTCGTATGGCCGATGAAAGTTTATATACCAAGTATATTCATATTTGCGACCTGTAGTTTAATTACAAAGTTTTCATGGACACACAGATGTTTATAGACCAAATAAATGAATAGTTCCTGACGTTTTTAAAAAAATGCTGGAAACTAGAACATTCAATTATGGAGACATTATAATCTGTAGGTATTTTAATTCAAATGTTTCCAAAGAGTCTATTCTAAAAGACATATTTTAATAATGCTGCTAGATGTAATTCGTTACTTGATCTTTTCTTTGTCACTAGTAAAAAATATCAGCTCTTAGCACCTTGTTGTCCAAGCATGATTTAATTGTTCTTTCATTTGACGTTGTTCCTTATTATGACTTAAAATAAATGGATCGAAACGCGATGTCATTCGAATTATCTAAAATGGGGTGGTACTTAATATACCCAGTTTAAAACAGATAAGATAAGAATATTCGAAATCCAGAAAATTAGTAAATCAAATTATATGAACAGCATACTACTGGAGCCTTGTATTTATTTTTGTCGCAGACTCCAAAAAAATTTGTGTCGCTAAATCTTAGGAATTTGTTAATTACGAAAAAAGTTTTGATTTGATTAGCAAATCCTTTACAAATACTCCAAGCATATCCGTAAACTTGTATACTCATATTTCGCATATTAGTTCAACTTTATCCGAAAATTATTTTTGTTTACTATGCGTAAACGTACGGCCCTTTGTTCCAACTTGGAATTATAGGGATCAATATATATATATATATATATATATATATATATATGCTTAAACTAACTGGAATTACTCTCCGCCTGTTAGGCTATAAAATCTTATGCTGTTGGTTCTGATAACATACATCCCAGATTTTTTTAGGAAACTAACACCCAACTGTTACCTCAAAGTACCCACATTTTTAACACTATTATAACAAAGGGTGTTTTCTTCAAAGTTTGAAATATGCTAAAAATTTTACCTATTCCTAAATGAAGTAAGGAATATTTATTGTCCCATTGCTATCCTACCAAAGTTTTCTAAAGTACTAAAAAGGTTATTGCATCAGCAAGTTGGAAAATATGTCAAGGAAAACGGTCTACTCTGAGACAGACAATAAGCATTTCATCATAAACACAGCTGCGAACTGAGCTTCGTGGGTGTATTGATAATGCCCTTCTTATTTAGAAGATAGCTCAATAGCATTCGATACTGTGAATCATGAAATACTCTGCATAAAGCTAAGAACATTTTTGGTTTCACTCCTCTTGCAACTCGCTGTATTTCAAATCGTCAACACAAAAGCATGTAATAAAATTGCGAATGTACTTCCAGTACAAAGCTCGATCGAAAGATCGCCTAAGTCGACTTAAGAACGATTTGAGTTATATATGCTATCATATTCTACTAAAAACCCTTTATATTTACGTAAAATCCCGATTTCTCTAAAACTGTTTATTAAAAAGATATTATTAAAAATATACTGACCTAAGTCGCAATGAATCCCCATGACATTTATATAAAAAAAAAACATGTGAGTCCGATCACAAAAGAGATGTTTAAACATCTAGTATTTAAAAAATGTTTTATTGCACTTTTTTAAATTCAAACAGAAAACGTCATTATCACTTGAAGCAAGGAACGGTAGGGGATCTGCTAATAAAAAATAATTATTATTATTTATTATTTCAATTTTTAATTTTTCATTTTTAATTTTTTATTTTTTATTTTTCTTTTTTAGTTTTCCATTTTTATTCATTATCACTATTTATTATTTATTTTTTATTTTTCATTCTTAATTTTTGTATCATATACCACTATGTGGTTTGGGTATAATGACCTTGTGCTGCTGTTTGTAGCTACCAAAAATATTTGACCTAGACCCTTTTATTATACCGATAGACTCAGAATCACTTTCTGAGTCGATTTAGCGAAGTTCGTCGTCTGTCCGTCTGTCCGTCTGTGTGTCCATGCAAACTTTGTAATGAAACTACAGCTCGCAAATATGAATATATTTTATGAAATTTGGTATATAAGCTTTGGTCGGCCATAGAATGAACGCTATTGAAATTTGTGAAATTCGGTCGATGTTCAGACCTAGTCCCCATACAAATGACCCCTATGAAATCGACATAAATTGCCATAAGATCAAAATTATCATATACATCTCAGTCAGTGTTTATTACATCCATTAATCAGTAGTCCAAAAATAATCCATATAGGACAATTCTTAGTCATAGGCCCCATATAGAGCTACTTCCCGCTCATCACCTAAATCTATAAAAAAAAATATTATACAGATTTTTTTCAAATTTGGCTTGTATATCTTTTTTCAGAATTAAGTGACTTACCAAATATGGTCTGGATAGGTCCATTTTTCGAACTAGGCCCCATGTAAATATAGCACCAGATATGAACTTTTTCATATCTGCACCCAAAAAAATTAATGACAATGCCACTCATGTATGGTTTATGCTTATTTTCTATATCCAATTAGTTCGACCGAAGAGATAGGGTCTCTAAACCGTGGTATAGGGTATCGTATAGTCGGTCTAGACCGGCAACTATTTTCTTACTTGTTTATTTTTAATTTTTCATTTTCATTTCTCATTTTTCATTTTTCGTTTTTAATTTTTCATTTTTCATTATTAATTTCCATTTTTAATTTTTAATCTTTAATTTTCCATTTTTCATTTTTCAATTTTTATTTTTCATTTTTTATTTTTCATTTTTCATTATCAAGTTTTCAATTTTCATTTTTCATTTTTCGATTCTTATTTTTCATTTTTCATTTTTAATTTTTCGGTTTTTAATTTTTTATTTGCAAATTTAATTTTCCATTTTCCATTTTTTCTTTTTATTTTTCATTTTTAAAACACTTCCTAATGAAATCGTGCGTTCATTTTATCTCCAAACAGGCCCAAATCTTTTCACCAATACAATCGTTCCCCACACCGTTTTTGTCTTACTCTGTTTTTGTAATTGTATTGTGAAATAGATTTTTACCTTCTGAGCGTATAGATGTTTACACTTCGAAAGTTATTTTTCTCGAAAGCATGGTTTTCGTCTCAGACGGTTCATGCTTGTGGTCACAGATATATAATTGATTTTCATATTGTACAGTTCATATGTATGTTGATGATGTGCAAATAATTGTGTTGTGCGGATTTTAAACAAATTCTTTTATGCAAATGAGCATCAGTGTCTAAATGTCTCATTATGATCTCAAGATCTGTGCTTCCACCTGCTATACAAAATAATATCCTTAACCGCCAAATTTTTTATATTACACATAAACCCAAATATATTGTAATTATTTCCAATAAAACTTTCACCTGGCTTAATCAAATAAATGCAACTTCAGGAAGAAAATATTCAAGGCTTTGATCACTTTGAAAAACTCTACACATTACAGTAGTATATGTACGAGATCTTTTAGCATAAATCTATTTAATTTAATCTTTATTATATGAATGCGAAGTGTTTGCTAGCTGTGATTCTATAAGTTCGAGAAAATTTACAACTTCGTACTATTTTATATTAAGATAAGACTTATTATTTTGAAGCGATCATCCCACACAACACCATATGAACAAAGACTTCACGGTGTGAGTTTTTGCGATCGCTAAAAGATACAATAATTGATACGATATATAAGATTATATTTACACGCGAGCATACGTACCTTTCTAATCGGATATCCTTTTCAAATTCAAAAAGAAATAATTCTATAATTCAAATAATTTTTCTGAAGAGCAGTTTTATGCTCAATGCATTAGTCTTTGGAACTTGCTTGTTTTTACATATGTATATTGAAAATTAAGGTTGTCGTTTAATTAAAAAGCATTATTCATTCATTTAACAAACATTACTTTTTACTGATACTGATACTGATACTGATACTATAAGACTTTTGTCTTCTTGTGCAGGAAACCAAATAAATAAATATCTAGTAGTATAAATAGATACAACGCAAAGAAGTTATACAGCGCTATGCGTCTCTAACAACGCAATACCAAAACGATCTTGTCTTTGCGAATTTCAAGATAGGTGATACTTTATATTTTTGATATAGTACGATTCACAATATTTTCATATCCAATCCACTTCAAATGCATAATTTATTTTGTATTGTTGGAAACAGTTCCCATCAAATTTTCAGTATACTCGTACTCTATTCCAGATAATGTGAACCCCACCTTTTCCTTTATTTTTCTATTTAACTCGAAAAGAATCCTTCATGATTTGGGTGTTCTGGTCTTAGTTTTCATGATACCTATTTCTTACAAATAATTTCTTTAGTATTAAAACTATAAACACTATAGTATTAAACACTATATCTTAACCTCAGAACTTAACTAATATAAATATAAACTCTTTCAACAAATCTATAATATTAATAGGCTAGGCGATTTCTTGTGACTGATGTTTTGTTCCACCGTTCTATCCCGATTTTGACCAAACGTATATTACTTGAAAGGTATTTCCTTTTAGCCGTTTCGCAGATTTACAGATTTTAAAATTTTTTCCTTTATTTTGAGTAAATTGCATTCAAGGATGCAACTAACACATACATAAAATTATACAATGCTATGTGTGTGTTTAGTAAATTTGTTAATGCGTTTGTAATAAAAATGAGTTTGTTTTTTGTGTTGATTTGTGAATCGGCTATAATTGACTATCATACTTTTAGGGTCTTTATTTTATGAAAAAAATAAAACTTCCTAGAATTTGCGCTCGCATTTCGAGGGCTGGAATCTGCTAGTATTTTATTATCCTATCTGCTCGAACTTATCTGTTTGGATTATATTTCTTTTTATAAGGGGATATAGGTTCTTCTTGTAGTAAATCACTTTTTATGATGCTGCTTACTTAGAAGCTTCTGCTGACCGATAGAATTTTACGTATTTGGTCCCGAATTATTTTATTATTTTTTTCCAAGGATTATTTTTTTAATACTACTCGTATCATATGACCTAGCACTTTTCCATTTACCACCCTTTTCACTAATTCAAAACATTTTTTAAATATTTAAATTTTCGTTAACTTTTTTATATGTTGTATTTATTTATTTATTTTATATGTTGTACTTATTTAAACAACGTGATGTGCTCCTGTGTCGAACCAAATCTAGTTTCTTGTTCTATCATGAACCCTGTAAAAAATTATTAATTTACGCTTGGGTGTAAGTGTTTCCAACCGAACCATTTTGATTCTATTTAATCCAGGTTTTATTTTTCTATATTCGTGTCTTTCTTATGATGTCACCCATTTTTTTATGTATATTTTTCCTTCTATACTAAAATAATTCCAAGATTTCGGCATTAATCTAAATCCATCTACACATCGTGGACACAAACCGTTTTGGATTTTCAAAATTTATACAAGCGTACATAATAAAGGACAAATGTATTCATACAATGTTTTCCTTAAAACATTTTACGGCACTCTAACGAAACGTTTACTACAGACTGCGTTTTTAATTTAAACATTCTATAACATCATAGGTATATCATCACATTTTTGTTAATAATAAAACTATTCTTTTAATTTCAAGATTATTAAAATTATTAAATTGTTAGCGTTATGTATTGTTGATCTGTTTTGGCATAATTAGTTATTTATTGTTCGGTTTGAGATCATGTATACATTTTCTAATGAAAGAAAAGATAATAATTTTTGTAATGTATGAGAAATATTGGAAAAAAATTGAAGACAGCGCTAGATGGTAATGCGGCTTCATTACGACTTATGTCAGTATTTTTGCATTAAAAACTTTTTAAAAAACACTGTTAGGGAAATGGGGATTTCACGAAAATATAAAGCGTTGTTAGTAGAAAATGATAGCATACATATCTCAAATCGTTCTTAAGTCGACTAAGGCGGTTATCGCTTGTAACCACAACATTAGTTGTTAATGATCCTTTATTTTGTTAATGATTAATTGGTAGTTGTTGATTTAAATGTGAAATTAAAATATATGAAATTTTAATAATTAAAAAATGTATACTTTTTATTGTGTTGAGGGCAGTGTCCTTCATACTTTCGTTGACGTCAGTGTGAGGAAGTGTATCTCTTATATTGTCGCCAACGACACTATGCAGTATACTATCGCCGGAACGGTCGTCAACGCTCACACTGTAGATTACATCGTCTTCGTCGTCATCAACGACAATATAGAGCACATTGTCGATTATATAACTTCGGCAACAATGAGGAAATTTGTTTGTTCACACAACCGTCAACGACAAGATAAGCGAAAGTGTCTCTCTAGTGGTCTTGTATGATTCTGCGGACATATGTATGAAAATTTTGTCAACGATTTGTTCGAACTGTCCTCAATTTGTCTTCAACGATTTACTGTGGTCTTTTACCCGTAATTTAAGATGTCTTGCAGACATGGCCAACTGGGATATACGTGAGATTGTAATATTATTATTTTACTTAAGTTATTTGTACTTGTTTTACTTTTTAATTTTTACTGTATTATTTTATTTTAATATTTCCAAAGTTACTTTTGTTTAAAAATCTATAATGAAAAATAATTTAAAAATAGTTTTCAGTTTAAATAAATATTTTGTAGAAAACAAATGTGTTGTCAGTTATACTCATCTCACAATTTGGGGGCTCAACCTAATTAAGATTTCAAGATTCAAGAACAAAGAAGGATATTAAGATTCAAGGTGCTAAGTTTATCTGATGAGGATAGATTGACCATTGGTCAAATTCGAGACGAATTAAAGCGCAGGAATGGAGATGCAAGTTAAAGCGTTTTCTGGGGAAAATAATAAACTTGCGGAAAAATGGTTGTAACGAGTATACGATTTGAAGTTCGATTGCCGATGGTATGACAGAGCTTTGACAATTTTTGGCAAGAAAGTTAAGTGGCAAGAAGGTGGTAAATTTTAATGCAATTGCACCATTATTTTTATTCAAATTGGCGAAAAGATATAGGAAGCCATAGCGGATACTGGAAGCTGCATCAATCTGATAAGAAAGGACATTTATGGTGCGATTAGAAAACGACGCCTGCAGAGGGGTTGCCGCATCAAAAAGTGACAGGTGCATTTGAGAATTACAATTGTAGCTTTTATATTACTACAGTTACCATATGCTCTACGACGTAATCTTTGGAAGAAAATTTCTTCATAACTTTGAGATCAGAACGGATATCCTGGAAGAATAAATTAACAAAAGCTGATGTCGATGACAGTTTAACAGAAAATGTCATTGTGAATGGTATAGTATTAGATGTCGAGAAGCCGTATGAAGAAGTTGTCGCTGATATTTACAAAAATTACATCAGCATGCTGATATTTAATGCCCCCGTATAGATTTTCGGAAGCTTAAAGAATCGGTTTCCCAAGAAGGCGCAAAGGTATTTTCTATGATATATCCGAAAAATGACTTATTTCATGTACCAATGGGGAAGGAGAGTATGTAGTATATTGCATCTTCTACATTTAACGGTTAGCTTATGTTAAAGAAAACACCGTTTGGATTATGCAATTCGCCATTTTATTGCATATATATTTGCTGATTTAATGCGGCAAGAAATCGTGATCCATTATGTTGATGATATTATTTTTCCTTCAAAAATAAATATGGATGGAGTTGACAAACTGCTCATTGTAATGGAGATTACTTCAAAATATGGTTTAGAAATCAAATGGAAGAAGTGGCAGTTTTTAAAGATGACGGTGGATTATTTGAGTCACATAATCTTTAATTGAAAAATGTATTCATCTGCAACAAAGGTAAATGCTGTAAAGAACTTTGCTTAACCAGAGATGTATAAAGATTTGTAAAGATTTTTGGATGTGGCAGGGTAATTTAGAAAATTTTTTCGTGAGTATGCAGCAATTACTGCGCTACCCAATAAAATCTTGCGCGGACGTCAACAAAAAATTAAATTTGAAGTTGCACAACAGATTGCTTTCAATGAGGTTAAGGAAAGCCTTACAGGGAATCCTGTGCTACAGATTTATAGTCCTGACTCTATCACTGAGTTAAATACAGATGACAGTGAAGTTGGTTTCGGTGCGATACTGATGCATAAAATGGACGATTTGGCTGATGCTCATCCGGTATTTTACTGGAGCAAGACCACAACCTTTCTAGAGAAGTGTTAGCATTCCTTTTGGAAGTGCTGGCTATTATTGAAACAGTCAACAATAAAATTATCACTGATTGTTCTGCGTTTCAACGAATCGTTTCGAAAGTTGACAATCCACCCACAGCGAGGCGTTGGACCCTATATTTTGAAGAGTTCGATTATATTATTGAACATCGACCAGGTGAAATGATTTGATTTTGGCAGAAGGTACAATAATCAATACGAAGACTAACGAATTACACCAATTTTACAGTAATTTGGTAATCAGGAATTTGAAGACTACTTTGTCGAAAATGGCGTTTTAGTGAAGTAAACTGAGGAATGATTATTATTATTATTATTATTATTATTATTATTATTATCATTATTATTATTATTATTATTATTATTATTATTATTATTATTATTATTATTATTATTATTATTATTATTATTATTATTATTATTATTATTATTCTTATTATTATTATTATTATTATTATTATTGTTATTATTATTATTATTATTATTATTATTATTATTATTATTATTATTATTATTATTATTATTATTATTATTATTATTATTATTATTATTATTATTATCATTATTATTATTATTAATATTATTATTATTATTATTATTATTATTATTATTATTATTATTATTATTATTAATATTATTATTATTATTATTATTATTATTATTATTATTATTATTATTATTATTATTATTATTATTATTACAATTATTATTATTATTATTATTATTATTATTATTATTATTATTATTATTATTATTATTATTATTATTATTATTATTATTATTTTTATTATTATTATTATTATTATTATTATTATTATTATTATTATTATTATTATTATTATTATTATTATTATTATTAATATTATTATTATTATTATTATTATTATTATTATTATTATTATTATTATTATTATTATTATTATTATTATTATTATTATTATTATTATTACAATTATTATTATTATTATTATTATTATTATTATTATTATTTTTATTATTATTATTATTATTATTATTATTATTATTATTATTATTATTATTATTATTAATATTATTATTATTATTATTATTATTATTATTATTATTATTATTATTATTATTATTATTATTATTATTATTCTTATTACACTTTAGCGTTATGAAGACCGAAAGATTGGCGAAAGCAGATTATTTTATTGACAGGTTGCATGATACGGTCATTAAATGCATTCAAAGTTGTCTTGAGTGCATTTTTTTAAATCGTAAAAGAGGAAAACAGGAAGGTAAATTAAATCCAATACCAAAATATGAATTGCCGTAAGTTACTCTTCACATGGATAATGTTGGACCATTATGTGTAACAAGGAAATGATGTAAAAACATTCTAGAACGACTTATAACAGAAAGAGGTTCATCTTTCAATTCAACTAATTTTAAAAAGTTTTGTGATGCAAACGGAATCGGACAATATCAAACTATAAGGGGCCACCAGTCCCACCCTCTTTGGGGTTTAACTGTCAGGAACTGTGCAGTGGCTAAATTGGTACCACGGGGAAGTCATATGCCCTACGAGGAAGATTCACCAAATTGTCCATATCAGAAGCAGAATGAACTAGAACACACAAACTGAGGAAGTATGTACCCTCCCAGAGAAATGATTGTCATATTCCATAATTGTGTGTTTCCCAAGGTGTAACATGAGTTAAAAAACGAAGTTTGGAATGTTTTCGGCACTATTGTCGATATTATCATTTACTCTGATATCGACAACAGGAAGAATGAGTCTAGTAGACGAGTGTTGAAACGAAGTTACACGAGTTGAAAAACGAAGGTTGGAGAGCTATCAAAGTAATCTCATATATGCAGCCACAGGGATGATATCAACAGCAGGAAATATGAGGGTGGTAGGCGAGAGTGTTGAAACGATGTGACATGGGTTGAAAAACGAAGTTTCGAATGGCTCCTATGATTGTCATCAGTAGGAAGAATGGAAGTTGGATTGAAGTTGGGTCCAAGAGCACTTGGGTCATTGTGACAATACAGCAATACGAGGATGAGTCAGAGATCAGCTGAAAAGCGATTTTGGAATATTGTCGATATCAGACCGTATCCTGATATCGTCAACAGAAAGAATGGAATATGAGTTGAAAAACGGGTTCGGAGAAATATCAATGTCATCTGGCATGTACAGCCATAGGGAAGATTGGCGTAGCAGGAAGAAGGAGTGTAGTACACGAGAGTGCCGAAAGGAGGTACATGAGTTGGAAACGATTCCGGAGAGCTATGATTGCTATCCCCATGTCAAAATTCAAAGGTGGGAAGTGATGGGGGGAAGAAGACAAGATGGTCAATTGATGGCTTGAGTAAGAAAAGAATTTGAGAATGCTAACACTGACGAGAGGTATTGAGATTGAATGAAAGGCAAGAGTGTTTATAGCATGAGTTGAAAACGAAATCCAAGAGTGTGTTTGGGCCGGTGGCAAGAGAGCTTTGAGGATTAGTTGGAGACAAAAATGTTGTGGTGTCAAGAAGTGTCGGATGGCGTGTGTGTTCTTGCAAGTTCTGCTAATGATCGACAAGGAAGTGTTGAACCTTCAAATGGCTCATTTGGGAACGGCCGCTCGGGGAGTTTCTTGATGCTTGTGATGTAGGCCGACAGCGCGGGAAGAACAAAGTTCGTTGTGGAGTTAAATTCAACCGGGTGTTTCGATCCATACGCGGTTTTAGGTCGGCCCGATCCTTCAGCAATGGATGGAGTTATTCCAAACACATTTTTCTAGTTTATACAATTTTTTATGGCAGGGCGTTGGGCAGACGCATTGTATCTGTCTAGTATTTAAACACCGTGAGATAATTCTACAAGACAGGTGCCCACGTTAAGCACAAGAGACTTATTATCATACTACAATAGGCGTTCCAAGAGGAAACGGACAAGTTGAAAGAGTTAACGTCGTGATTATATCTGTCCTTGCCAAACTATACATAGATGAGCCTGAAAACTGGTACTGACCCCACAAGAGGTGCTAACTGGTACTAAAATGAGGTAAGGCAGCGACGGTCGAATAATTCAAATATTGGAAGAAGAATTGGTAGAAACATTTTGTGATCAGCGAGAAAAACAAAGAGAGCTCGTATAAGAAAGATTTTGGAAGCACAAAATCTTAAAGATTCAATTTGCAACTCCAGCTAAGCTGAAGAATAAGTATTTTGGACCATACATCATCCAATCAGTGAAACCTAATGATCGTTACGACGTTGAAAGATTGGCATCAGAAGACAGGAGCTGATTTGCAGAATCCAGGCGCTTCATCATCAGGAGCCGATGATTTGTCAGGGTTGACCATGTGAGATTGTACTATTATTATTTTACTGAAGCTATTTGTAGATGCTTTACTTTTTGTTTTTTGATATCTTTTTAATAGATAGTGTTAGAGACATGGGGATTTCACGTAAGTATAAAGCGTTTTTAGTAGAACATGATGGCAAACGTAATTCAATTCGTCGAATATCATGCTTTTGAGAAAAACAAGTTTTTATACAAGTGTAATGGGGCTTCATTACGACTTATGTCAGTATATTTTTATTAATATCTTTCTAATAGATAATGTTAGAGAAATGGGGATTTCACGTAAATATAAAGCGTTTTTAGTAGAATATGATAGCATATATAACTCAAATCATTCTTAAGTCGACTTAGGCGGTTATCGCTTGTGACCACAGATATATAAAAATTTGGTGCATAAGCTTTTGCAAGCTAACTGCTTCACTTTGGCAATCGTATTCAGTTATGGCAAAATAAATTCTGATGTCATATAGGAATAATTTGGTTAGTGCAACCGATGATTCTGTGGGATTCAATTTGCTTATACATATGTATATTAAGTTAAGAGATGTCAAAGTTTTAAACACATATATTTATCATTTCAATGTAAACAAAAGTAAGAAGAGAAATATGCTTGGGTTGTTGCGAATAAAAAAGAAAAATTGTGAAAAAAAATATTTTTCTAAATAAACAAAAAGGGTCCCCAATAAACAGGTGGAATGATTTTATTAAAACGACTGCGGTGTTGGGAACATTAGAAATGAAAAGCGTTGAGGTGGAAAATGTGATTGTGTCTCGAAAAATATTGTTTCGGTCATTGAATCTCAATTTGAGTGAACAGCAAATAAAACAACAAAAGAAATTTTTCTAATAAAATTGATATTAATGTTTATGTATCGAAGTTAGTATTTCATTGGCAATGTTTAATACACTCGACTTGAGTATATTATTCAAGCATAAATTCAAATTGTTTTCAGTTTATTTATTTTCTTTTTTTGCATTTTTTATTACTTTTATTCCAAACGGTGGCGTGCGTTTTGAAACTAATTGTTCAATAATGTTGGCTTCTTATTGGTTTTTGTGTCGAATTATTCTTTTTTTGTATTCAGAGAAAATTGAAATAAATTCAGGTTTCTTAAATTGGCTTCATTCATCAGTAAGCATAAAAATCTTGTTCTTTAAATATCTAGAAATGTTTAAATTTATGTATGAACTTTTTTTTATATCATAATCCAGCAAATCCTTGTATCCTATCACAAATAATTCCAATTCCACTACTAGTTTTCTTCTATTTTTGCAATTGCCATCTATAGAACCACCGCCAGAAAAGAGTTACGGTGCAAATTCCCATTACGTGAAACCGTCAAATGTGTTTAACACTGATATGGCGCTGGAATAAAATAATATAAAAATTCATGTTAAGAGTAAGTTTTTCTTAGTGTATAAGACATTAATATATTGAATATCTTTGACTTAAAATTTCATTCGCTTTAATATCTACAGATAAAGTCTCGGAAAATATAAATATGTAAATAAAAACTGTAAATAAAGATGAATGAAAAAAGACTTACAAATAATGTTTTATTAACTATTTCACAACTTTTTTTAAATTACAAGTTGTGCTTAACCCAAGTGCATAAATAAGGTGGAGGATCCAATGGTCTGCTGTTTGTTTTGCACTATAATCTTTCATGCTAAATGCGTTGATTTGGCCTCACGGACTTCTGATAATCTTCGTGAGAACAAATGACTCCGTTGCTGTTGTAAGAAGTGTATTGTTATTGTAAATAATCTATTGTAAATAATGACTTAAAATGTTTTACAAAATTTTTTTTTTACAGTATAAAGAATTATTGGAAAATGCACCTTGTTCTCCCAGGAGGAAAAAGACGTCTACTGCAGTAAACTGCAAAAATAATAGTAATACCACTAATAATATCATCGATAACGATTCAAATAACATACAATAACTTACACCTTCTACTTTAACTCAGCTTCTTCAAATAACTCGTTAAACTCTCAACAACAAACTTCGCAAATATCTCAACTATTCCTACCTAATACTTCTTTAGTTCCAACTCAAGTCTCTCCAGCTATTACGCCTGTAAATAATCCTCTCACGCTTAAGGTTATTTCACCTAAATTTTTGCGGCACGTTTTGCATCTGAAACTACAACTGATGCTGTAGCTCACTACATCAAACAGAAGCTCGGATATGAAATTGATGTCACCATTTTCAATTTTAAATATTCTGAACAAAGGAGTAAAGTAGAATTATTGTTCCTGAGGAAAATTTTGACACTAAAGTTAATACTAATTTTTGGCCACCAAGAGCTATAATTCATGAATATATATATATATAGAAAAAATTCCCGTTCGGACATTGTCTACTTACCAGCTCAAAACAACGTCTCCAAAAGATAGTTTGCTTATCGACAGATAATACAATAAATATAGTGTATCAAAATGTTCGTCGACTTAATACAAAATTAACGTCTTCTTTCCGCAAATAGCTTTGATTTCAACTACCACATTTTTGCATTAACTAAAACCTGCCTGAATGATAAAAAAAAAATATTCATAACGCTGAAATTTTATGTTAAAAATACCAATTATTTAGATATTGCCATATTCAATTTATTTCCTTGCGAACATGATAATATAGAATTTGTTGCCGTTAAAATTAGACTTGCAAATTTTTATTTGTTTATTACCTGCTCCTACATTCCTCCGAATTCTTCCTCTGACATTTATGATGTACACATTTCTGGAATAAATTCCGCTATGCAACAGTTTAAACCATCAGATTTCTTTGTGGTACTTGGAGATTTTAACTTTCCAAATATATTGTGGAATAGGCCTTTGGACCTTAGTTATTTAATTCCGACTGTACCAAATGAATTTATTCAATCACTGGTTGGCTGTGATCTTTTCCTAGTTAACCATGTACATATATAATACTTGTGGGAGACTTTTGGACCTTGCTTTTGTTAATCAGCCAATAGATGTATATGTACGAAACTCACTTCCAATTGTCAATTGGAATACTATAATCTCTGGTAATAATTTTGATAATATTGTTTCTAACTTTTACTCAATATTACACCACTTCATATTAGAAACTGTTCCAAAAATAATTATTCGCGATAATAATGTCCCACCATGGAATAATAGATTTTAAACAAATGCTAAAAATAGAAAAAACTAATTTTACAAGAAGTATAAAAGGTCTGGCACATCAACTGATTTTATAAATTACTCTATCGAAAGCTCCGAATACAATATTACTAATAAATTGGCATATGATAACTTTATAGCCCGTATGACAACAAAAATTAAATCTAGCACTAAATCGTTTTATAAATTTATCAATTCTAAATGTCGAGTTTTCGATTATCCGAAATATCTTAACATTGGATTCTGTATTGCTGATCATGATGCATTGATTTGCAATACGTTCGCGGTTTTCTTTGCTACAACTTATTCCAAAACCACATATGATGATACTTCTTATTCCATCTATCGCATTCATCATACATTTTTCATTTATCAGCAATGACTTAAAAACTTAAAAACACTAAAATCTTCTTTCAATTTTGGTCCTGATGGAATACCAAGTTGCCTTCTAAAAAATTATGCTGAATATCTGTGCTGTCCACTTACTGCAATCTTCAATAAATCTATTAAATTAAGTTATTTACCACTCGAATGGAAAAGATCTTTTTTAATTCCTTTGTTTAAAAGTGGAAGCAAACTTGAAGTGTCAAACTGTAGAGGAATTGCTAAGCTGAAAGCTATTCCTAAACTTCTAGAAAAGATTTTAATGGATAGCTTATCACACCAAACTTCTTCGCTGCTATCTTCATGTTAGCATGGTTTCCGAAAATCTCATTACACAACAACTAAGATCCTGGAACTAACCACTATGGTAAACAATAGATTTTTAAATAATATTCAAACAGATGAAATTTACAGTAAAGAATTCGACGAAGTAAAACATGATATTTTACTTTACAAATTATCACCTAAAGCGGGTAAATTTCTATCTCTCAAATAGAACACAGAAGTAAAGTTCAGATATGTTACATCAAAAATCGCTGAGTCTCTTCTGGCGTTCCACAGGGAAGTCATCGGAGCGCCTTAATTTTCACTTTGTTTATAAATGATCTTCCATCCATTATTTTGCATTCGAAAGTTCTAATGTATGCAGATGATGTCAAAATTTTTAAAAATATTAAAGAGCATAATGATCAAATTTTACTGCAGTCGGATATTGACAAACTTCCTCAATGGTGTAGAATAAATTTAATGGACTTAAATATTAAAAAATATAACCATATGTCATTCTTCAGAATTAGAAAATTAGATTCCGGATAATATATTAATGACACACTGGTAAAAGTTCACAATATTACTGATCTTGGTAGTTTGTTAGATCACAGGCTTGATTTTCGTGATCACATTGCGTTAACTGTCGACAAAGCTAAGGGTGTTCTTGGTTTTATGAAACGCTGGTCCAAAGAGTTTTCTGATCCATATATAGCAAATCAATTATATACCTCGTTAGTTCGCTCTATTCTTGAATATGGAAGAATTATATGGGATCCAATACCATTCATATTAACAGTATAGAATCTGTGCAAAAGCCGTTTTTTAATATTTTGTTTACGGTGAATTGGATGGAATTAACTTGAGCTACCGCCTTATGTTAATAGACTGGGTCTTATTAAGTTACCATCTTTATAAAGTCGTCGAGTGATGCTGAGTATCTCATTTCTACTTGGATTAATTCGTGGTGCTCTTGATTCTGTATTCCTGGTTGGTAAAAATAACTTTTGCGTTCCAACTTGATCAACTCGGAACTTCCAGCTGTTAAATCTCAAATACTCGTACTATACATCTGTTTATGCTATTGTTATCATATTATAAATATCTCTGAGATCAGTGATGTTGTTAAAAGAAAAATTATTTTACATTTGAATATTTAATTTAATTTATTGGTATTACATATTTATTCTGTAAGGATGTGTAATCTATAGACTTAAAAAATAAATACTATATTGAAGTGAAACTTTTGTTATAAAATTAAAAATCTTTATTTATTCCTTTAAATCAATTTCATTGCCTTCAAATTTATTAAAACTGTCAACATGACTCGGAATAACTTTGACGAAATCTTTGCGGTCTTTCTTCACCTATTGTACGATATTCACTTGATTGGTTGGTTCTTTCAGGGTCGTAGGCATAGATCCAAGTTTCATCACTTCTAGTGTTGCGAAAGCAGAAAGCAGAGATATTATAGTATTTTTAAAGCCCAACGAGATTTGACGCTTTTGAGTCCCAAAATATCTTTTATTGTGAAGTGGATTGATCCTTTTCAAAAGTCATCCTTTTATGTTATTTGTCCTCAACACTTTCTCTGTAAAAATCCTTGCAACAGAAATTTCCCTGATATTTCATTGCAACAACACAATTCAATAGAACTTCTCTGTTTAAGAAAAAATACATTATTAAATCGCCAAATTCACTTTTAGTTGTTTACAAAAACGAGCGTCACAATTCAAACTTGGTACAGATGCCAAATAATAATTCCACCAACTCGATAAATCCACAAAGTTTACATTGAAAAGTCACCTTTTAATATTCGTACATTATTACTTTTATTTAGTTGTTTGTAAATTTCTTAAATACCAGTTACTTATTGATAGTTACCAAAAAGAAAAAAAAAAAAAACGAACCATTTTTACTGGAATTGTTTTTATGTGTTTAAAGAACCATACCTAATCTCCAACATATTGTTAACAATGTCGGGGGAGGGAGGTGTGCGTTCTTTTTTTTTTTTGTTTAATCGTATTATTATTGTTTTACAATGTTTTTCTGGCTTTTCATTTTTCCACTTGGTCAACAACACAAATAGCCACATTTTGTTTACTTATGCTGTTTTGCTTATTTTGCTACCGATAAGGTATAGTGTGTGTGTATGTCCATATCATACTTGGGAATTTTTCATTGCCACTTAAATTTCAAAACTATTGTCATTTTAAAGTATTTATTTTTTGTTTTTCAATGGAAATAATTGATGAGGTCTCCATGCGTTGGGAGAGCCTATCTCTTTGGACCAACAAATTGGGTATAGAAAATAAGCCTAAATTAAATTTGAGTGTCATTGTTATTAATTTTTCCTTTCAATATGAAAAAGTTCATATCAGATGCTATATATATAATGGGGACTAGGTCGAAAAATGGACCGATCCGATATTTGGTAAGGTCACTTATTTCTTGCTAAAATATATACAAACAAAATTTGAGAAAAAGACGTGCAATATATATATTTTTTGATAGATTTAAGTGAGGATCGGGAAGCAGCTTTATATGGGGGCTTTGACTAAGAATTTTCCTATAGGGTTTATTTTTGGACTACTACCCAATTTGACCGAGATCTGTATGATAATTTGGATCATATGGGAATATAAGTCGATTTCATAGGTGTCATTTGTATGGGGTCTATGTCTGGACAGGTACCGATTTCTGCCAATTTCAATACCTTTCATGCTATGGAAGATAGATGCTTACATACTAAATGTCATCAATATATGTTCAAAGTTGCGACCTGTAGTTTGATTAAAAGGTTTACATGGACACACAGACGATAGATGGACATCGCTAAATCGACTCAGAAAGTGATTCTGACTCAGAAAGTGATTCTGAGTCGAACGGTATAATAAAAGATGGGTCTAGTTCAAATATTTTTGGTAGTTACAAACAGCAGCACAAATTCATTATACCCAAACCACATAGTGGTATAGGGTATAAATATATGAGGAAATAATATTATTCTCACAATCACTGTCAATACAATTAAGACACACAATAGCATTTAAAAATCTTTAGTAGGAAAATACTAAACATCTCCTTAATATTCCTTATTATTAGAGAAAATTGTTTTGAATATAAACGGTTAGCCATCAAACAAGTGTTTTCAGATTAAAATTTTCATCGATCAGAAAGTGGAGTTAATCGGTTTGGTAATTGAGGCATTCATATCTATACACATATCATTACATCACCTTTTAAATTAAATTTTACCTCGGTAGCGAGGAAATTTATTTGGAAAAATTTTTTCAACAATTGTCTTTTGATTCATATGAAAAAAAAAAAAAAATAAATAAAATTCGCGAGATTGACGTTTTGTGATGCAAAAAATTGAGAAATTATAATTATAATTGAGACATATCTAGTAATGGCCATTGACATAAAATAAATTTCAATTAAATCGTTAATTTCTTAGGCCAGCTAATAAGTAAGTCCCATGCAAATTACAGATGCGTTGTATAAAGTCGCAGTTCTCAAAAATAAATCGTAATTCTACAACGAATAACATTTATGTGCGTTTAATATTTTTTGAAGTTAGGAAAAGTTTTATTGTGTGACAACAAAATATAAGTTGGCAATTTTTATTGGAAAGCGCTTAACCGAACATAGTAGCATGTAATTTCATGTCATAAAACAGTACCTATAATATGATGACACCTGGAAATATGTGTAATATTTAGTCTTAACTTTAATTGGATATTATTTTCAAGAAGCTACATATAGTTAGAATAAGGATTTATTTTCAATTATTAATTACCGAATACTATTTGGACATTGTGTATAAGCATGTCTATTCACCACTTGTTATCCATTCAATTTATTACATTATTGTTTGTTTTGTTTACCAAGCAAATAAGTCACGCGGCGCTAACTTTAGACCACTGCGCCTTTTTTGCACGAACCAAGATGCATAAACAATGTCGGTATGGCACCCGCCCAAGCTGTTTAATGTTAATATTAGCACAGGAACTTTAAAGTGGTGATACATGAAAACATGCCACGGATAACGATTTACTCTTAATTGGCTTCTTTGTATGTATTAGGGTGATCGAACCGGTTTTACCGATTTTAAGACCACGGTTTCTTTTCTAAATCTTGTTTTTAAAATATCGGATAAACCAGCTATAGCTCTGCCAAAGTTCAGTTTTACTGAGAATGTTATTATTTCTAAGGATAGGTTACGTTAGGTTAGATGTATTGCCCGCTCGAAGTTGAGTATAGTCGGAGGCCATATGGCCCATTGTGATACACTTTAAATAGTGTCGGAAGGTAGAGATAGGAATATAGATTATAAAAGTACAGATAGATTATGTAAAGAACATGAAAAAGAAAGGAGAGTGAAAATGAGCTATTTCATCCGCTATGCGTCCCCCTTTAACGAACCAGATTCCTACAAGACGCAAGGTCACCGCAATATCTAAGGCGCCGCTCCTTCTGTCCTGGACGTTAACACAGTAAATGTTGTGCCGACTCCTCCTCGCACATATCCATAGAGCCCATAAAGAAGTCAGCTCTCAGGAACTGCCAAATGCATAGTTGTCACAGTGTCCAGTGAGTACTCCTATAAGTACGCTGATTATTCCTTTACCAAAACCAAGGAATGCTTTCGGTCTCCTTGGGTTAGGCAAGGGCCACAGGATCTGGGATCAGCTGTCTCTTCAATTAGATTAAACAGCTCGGATAGAGGGATTTTAATATCAGTCTCCATCGTCCTGATTAAAGATTGTGAGCCCTTCCGCGCACACTCGTCATCCAGCTCGTTTCCTTTGACCCCACTTTGTCCAGGAACCCATATCAGCCCTACGGTATATCGCCGGATTTAGACGAGGGACCCTCACACATTTCGATCTAACGGTCCTCGATTTCAGAACATTGAGAGAAGGAAGACTGTAGTGAATCAATATACCACTCCCAAATTATGTTCGTTGCTATGAGGATTGCGTGAATCTCGGCCTGAAACACTCTACAATTGTAAGGGATTCTCCGAGATACTTGAATGTTAAGTAGCCACTTCCATATTATTTCTAAACTATTGCCCATATTTGTTTCTCGCCAATATTCTCGTTTGTTCAATGATATCGCAGAAATTACTCTGGTTTGTTTGCAGATGTTTTAATCGAAGATTCTAAACATAATTTCGAATATGAACAGGATAATAAATACTATAGAAAATAAAAAATATTCAAAAGAATTTAACAATCTTGATTGAGCATATGGGTTTATTCGGCTTTAGATATTTGGACAAATATCGTACATGTTCTGAGAAGCTTGAAAATATTATTTTAAAAACTAATTTGTATATAAATGAAGCAAAAATCATTTTTTCTGCCCCATATTAGTTAAATATGCTTTCTGTTTTTAGGACATTTTTTATTTTTTATTTTATTTGGGTTTTTTCAAAGTTGTAAAATATTCTTCGAAAAACGTTTTTGAGGAAAAGTCGGATTAATCGATCACCCTATTATGTATCTAGTATGTGTAGTCTTTGTATGCTATGATCTCATGAATGTTCACGAAAGCGTATAACCATTACCGTGTGTGTGGTCTCGATTTGAGTTATTATGTAAGTGTTGCGTATTATGTAAGTTTAATTATAATAATTAAAATGATTTAATTAACAGGTTATAATAGTCAACTTAAGCCAGTCGAATAATAAATTAATTAATCTAAGAATAATATTATTACTTTTTTTTTCAATTCAAATAATGGATACATAATTCAGGTCTTTAGAAAACATCGTACTGCATTATAAGTTAAATAAAACTAAACAATTAACATGCTAAATTGGGCTGTGCCGTTTCTTTGATACCCTCCAACCGTATTCAAAACAGAATAAAGTCTGGATTTGAAATTATAATGGCTAGATTTTTTACAATGATGTTTAAAATTGATAAGACAATTAACAATCTTTTTTTGTATTTTCGTGCCTTTTGAATTGAAATCAATTTGTAAATGCCATGAGCATAAATGTAAACACATACAATTAAATTCTTATTTGTTTGTTTTTTTTTTGCTTCGTACACAAAAATGCCTATATGCATCTTTGATACAGATATATCGATATATAAACACATGTTCTGTTATGTATAAATATTTTTCACAATTTTGTTTTTAGTTTTTTTTTTTTATATGAAGTTTTATCTGATCATCTTTACATTTTTTTACGTCATTCGTCACCTATGTGGACCAGAGCCTCCAAATTCAATACCCAACTGCTGCAGATTATAAAGAACATTTTAAAACTAAGAAGTGCGACCCACTTGACCAATTGTAGACGGTAGAACTCGACTTCTCCTTTTATATCAAGATCAAACAAATATATATAGTTTACGGCGTCTCCGGAATTTATTTCGATGAGTTACATATGGATTGCCAAACTGATACCATCTGCACAGTGGTGTGGAGGGTATAAAATTATAAATGGAAGATTTGCTATTTTACAATCACTAATAACACAAGGTAGCAAGGTTTCTGTTGATTAAGAACTGAATGTTGATTTTAAGGTTATTTGGGACGCTGGATCCAAATCTGCACTTGTTTTTTCTATCGTTGAAGTTTTGAAAAAAAGAACAATTAAAAAAAACAATTATGAAATGAGCTCAATAACATTGCAATCGGTGTGTGTTTGCTGCTGTTCTATTTATGCAATAAGTGTGTTATACTCGTAGTCATTGTTTTCAGGCCACTGGTTTCAGATATTTAGTCAGATTTTTTCTATCAGCTACACTTTTCAATTTATCAATAAAAGAGGATTTTAAAGAAAAATAAAAATTCTTAAAACCCAAATATTATAACTCATCGAAAAATTTTCTTTTATAAGATTTTCTTAAATTATCTTGTTTAAAGGGTTCGCCATCTTATGGTTATCCCAGTGACCCTGCTGCCTTTAGTATGAATATCTTGATGGAAGCGTTCACATTTTTCTTCACTGAAGTCTCCAAGATTTTTAAGGAGACAATCCAAATGACCTTAATAATCATATTAAAACCAAGCTGCTGTTTTTTTCCTTCACTTCAAAATGAGGTACCTTCACTTGACTGTGAATAAAAGCGAAACGCGTTCATCGATTCTTATGATCTATTTCTTATTTTATTCGTAGGCTATGTGACATTACGTGAAAGTAAAAAGACTACACTATTTCCTGATTTGGATTTTTCATGATTTTTGATATTACAAAATTTTATATTTTTTTTATAGATAGAATCAAAGAAGGCGGGTTCAATTGTCACTCGATTTTTATGCACATACATATTTTAGAAAGCTATTTTAATATAATTTTTCGTAAGGCTAAAAAAATTTGCTCCCAGACGATCAACTTTGAGCGTGAAAGAAATAAAACTTTGCTATTTTTTTATAATTAAACAACCACTCCTCAGCCATTTTTTTTTGGTGATTTTCAAAAATTGTATTGTTTTTTGAAAGTAACAATTACATGTTAAAAAAGGAAACAATTTTGAAAATCGATTAATGAAGAGTAAAGTTATGATTTTTTGAACTTTCAATATTTAGAAAAAAAAAGTCGAAAAAGTTCAATTTTGTTCCTTTGTGTAATAGGTAAACTAAAGATCCCAAAAGTAGGCTTAATCACTAGATATTGACACGTTATTAAATGTTGTTTTTCCTTGGTTTTAGTTGAATAAACGATTTTTTCCGAAAAACTAAAAATATAGTTTAATATACTTTCTGGATATTTTCCCTAACTTGAATTGTATAACCTCTGATTTTTTTGAAATATTGAATATTTCAATTTGGTCGTAAACTTTATATAAAGATTTTTTAAAAGTGATATGTAGATGCTGTCATATAATTTATACCGTATGTTTAACAAAAAAACACATAAAAATCAGCACTTACAAATTATGTGCCATTATGTGAAACAATTGTTTTATGAGAATCGTATCTGCTAACAAATTCCCTTATTTGCAAGACAATTATTTTTGCAGA
Organism: Cordilura impudica; assembly: GCA_963682025.1. Taxonomy (NCBI): domain Eukaryota; kingdom Metazoa; phylum Arthropoda; class Insecta; order Diptera; family Scathophagidae; genus Cordilura; species Cordilura impudica. The sequence continues at coordinate 133,840,794 of OY821521.1, forward strand.
TATTGAAGGGAGTTCAACAACTTTGTCCATTTTGAAAAAGCATCCACCATAACTAAATAGTAATTATTTCAAATGGGTCCAGCTATGTCTACATAAAGTGCTCCTAATAACGCTTTTGTTAGTGGTCATGAAATTAATTCAGTTTTTTGTTAGAAAAAAATACGGCACAATAAATTTACGATCATAAAATTTTTTTCATTCTTTCAATATCTTAATGATCACGGTGCCCATAAACATTCATCAACGACTTTAACCGATTCACATCTATTGAAAAAGGGCAATAATGATGGTTGTAGATTTTGAAATGATAAAGGCCAACTTTCTCGTGTTTTTGTAAGCCATTTGTAATATTGAATCAGACTTTAATGCATTGAGAATCATTCAACGTGTAACTGGAAGTTCTTGAATGTGATCTTGTAGTATAGTACAGATATGAAACTATGACACTTTGATACTTTCTTTGTCAATATGTTGGTCGTTAATAAGTCTTAGTACCATATCTATAATTTAAAATTCCATTATATTTACATACTGAATATCAAAATTGTAACTCATCTCTTGAATTTATTGGCGGTATGAGTTGAGCCAAAAATTAAGAGAAAAAAGATTTATGGCATGTGTTGTACATGGAAGATATGTTACGATGCCAAGATCATATAAAATGGTTTCCTAATTCAGTTGGAAAGCAGCTGCTGCTGATATTACTCTTAAACGAAGTCGGTTATATTCGAATGGACCTTCCGGAGTATTAACTGTTAATATCTTTTTAGCCGCATCATGTACTTCAAATTGTAGATTTGCAATAAACAAATCAACGTGCTGAAAATCTTATAATTTGAGAGCTACGTGTGGGATACTGAAGTTAATACAGTGGAATAATCTTCACAAGTTCGTATGTTATTGTTAGGTTTACGAACCAAAGAACTCGAGCTACCAAATCTAAATATGTAACAGGTGTGATTATATTTGCAGTCGAATTTTTCCACTTAACATTACATTGCATAAGATTCTGACCCTTTTGTTTCGTTTTGATTTTTCAATATATCTTGCACTTTTTGCAATGACCTGTTGCACTTCTTACAATATCTGTAAATTGTTTCCTGATATTATAAAATACTGTATCCTTGTTCATGTTAGCAGAAATATTTTAACAAATTAAATTGATAGGAGAATTCCACAATCCAATTCTTTTTATAAGATCAATACCAAACTCGTTGAATGTCTAAGAGTTTGCGATGTATATCTTTGTAGTCACTAATTATCAGGAGGTTGAATTGTTGTGTTGAATTCAAAAAGATACTGAATGTGATTACTTGGTTCATCAGAACCAGTACTACACACTGATAATTGAAATTATTAGTTTTTATAAATTTTTTTGATAGTTAATCTCGTACTAGATTGACGTCTTTATCTGAAATGATAGTAACCAATTTGGAAGAAAAACCCTTTGTGGAATGTAAATGTTACTGACTAGCCTTTTCTTTTTGTTGTTTTTCACTGTAGCTAAAACATGCACAGTAGCTATCATTATGACAAATTCTGTTACATATTTTGTATTTGTGATTTGAATAATTATAATATTTAATAATAAGCAATGCGCCGCATTACCAGCATGAAGACTAATGACGTTTTCTTTTCTGACAAAAAATGTCGAATTTTATTTGCACCTTTTGAAGAGTGTATTTTTTTATATATTCTAAATTAAGTATAACCTAATTTTATACATCAATCGAAAGGTCTCAAAGTGCTGTATTCATAATATGCAAAATTTTTTTATTATTATCCTCTTTGAAGTCATGGGGTGAAAATATTCAAAAAAGGTGAACAATGTGGAAATATTCTCACACTATGACCTGAAAGAAGTCAATGTCGATTGATGTATAAAATAAAATTGCTCTTAATTTAGAATATATAAAAAAATACACTTTTCGAAAGAAGTGCAAATAAAGTGCGACATTTTTTGTCAGAAAAGAAAACCCTGTACCACTCTATGGTCAAGGTAAAATGAGTTTGTGCTGATGTTTGAGCTACCAAAAATATTTGACCTAGACCCACCTTTTATTATACCGTCTGTTCGTCTGTGTATCCATCTAAACCTTGTAAACAAACTACAGGTTGCAAATATATGGGTGCATGTTCAGACCTAGACTTAAATTGCCATAAGATCCACAACATCATATAGATTACATCCAATAATCAGTCATCCAAAAACAAATCCTTTAATACAATTCTTAGTCAGAGCCCCATATAAAGTTGCTTCCCCATCTACATTTAAATCTATCAAAAAACAAAAAAAGTGCACAGATTTTTCAATATTTGGATTGTATTTGTTTTTACAAGAACTTACTCACTTTACAAAATATGGTCAGCATTGGTCAATTTTTCGACCAATTAGTTGGACTTAAGACCCTTTCTCTAAATGCATGGTATAGGGTATCGTATAGTTGGTATAGACAGAATATACTTATATATATACCGGGTGATCCAAGTAGACATACTTTTTTCAATAGCCTTTTTTTGACAGATCACGTGTGAGGCGAGTCATACTGTCATGTTATTTTTGTTTAGTATTGTTTGGCAAAGACTTATGCCTGAACAACGTTTACAAATCGTTCAACATTATTACGAAAATTCACGTTCTGTAAAGAATGTGTTTCGTGCATTTCGCTCAACTTATGGTCAACATAATTGGCCTACCGAGCGTACAATTCGCAACACTATCACCCATCTTGAGACTTATCTTACTTATTTATTGATTGATATTATTAATTTTTGCTGTTGTAAGTCTTCTGTACCAGAGCCAGCTGCAACAATTTGTTTTTCTTTCTTTCTCAATTAACATATTTTATATATTAATTTTGTTTTAATTTTTGAAGAACCAATTTTGAATTGTCATCAACTCTTTGCTTCCTTTAGAAAATGCTCTTTAAAATGACTGTTTCAATTTGGAAATGATGTCTGGTTCATAGCGAAATTCTTTGATATATATTGGTTATAATGAATCTGGATCTGTTCGTAACGAAACATTCAATTTCTGCGAAAACATTTCTATTAGTTCTTATTGATGAGCTGCTATTAAAGAAGCTATGAAATTCCGTTTTCCAACGTATCTTCGTGTTTTTTTAAATCGTCTTCACCAATTGTTACGATTGTAAATGAAAATATCTTAATATATTTGATACAAAAATTATCATAATTTTATCGCAGCCAAGTTCACAAAAGCTAAGAGTATTTTTTAATGGAAATTATGATACGTTTTTAAAACTAGTACAATCGATTTATTTATATTTACAGAGAAACTAACAAAGTGGTTTCTTTGAAAATATATTTTGTTGTTGTTATTATTTTTTTCATTTTAACCTTTATTCGTTTTAACTTTTACATCTTATGAGATTTTACGAATGTCTTTCGGGACAAAAAGTAGTAACCGTTTATGTATAATTTTTTCGAAGATTTTGTCTAAAAGGCTTAAAATCCTGATTGGAAGGTGAGGATCTTTACCTTTCTTGTAAACTCGAATGACCTTTGTTTTTTAAATACCAGAGGAAAGTAACCAATATTAAGGCATTAATTAAAAATCTTGGTTAGAAGATCAAAAGATGTTTTTCAGAATAATGGAATATATTCTATGTAGTCCAGGAACTTTATGATTGTTAAGAGTGAATAGAAATGCTTTTATTTCTTCATTATTAGTCAGCGTATTTTGTTCAACGGGGTAGTCATTATTCAGATTATGCTTTTGAATATGTTTTAAAACTATTCCATCTACTGGCGAGTTTTATTTGATTGTAATTGTGTGAGCTTTTTCGAACTTATCTTTTGTACTTATAATATTTTCGAATTCTGTTTCACAATATAAAGTGACCAACATGTTTTGCTGAGCCAAAAACAATCAGCGATAATGAAATTGATCGAAAGGATTTCGGCCAAATTGATATTGCCATACCATATCGATGGGAAAATCTATTTGACGAGTTGTCGTGGAAATGAAGTACTATTTTCGTTGAGATGATGGCAAAATTGCTTCTACTAGTAACATCAACAAAGAAAACAAGTAAAAAAATTATAGTCGGTCTAGACCGACTATACGATACCCTATACCATGCGTTTAGAAACCCTATCTCTTAGGCCCAACTAACTGGACATTGAAAATAAGCAAAAACCAAATTTGAGTGGGATTTTTATTAATTTTTTTGGCTGCAGATATGAAAAAGTTCATATCGGATGCTATATCTATAAAGGGACTAGGTCCAAAAATGGATCGATCCTGATCATGTTTGGTAAAGTCTCTTGTATTTTGCAAAAATATGTAGAAACAAAATTTGAGAAGAATCAGTGCAATATTTTTGTTTTTTAATAGATTTAAGTGAAGATCGGGAAGCAGCTCCATATGGGGTCAAAGGGATCATTTTTGGACTACTCATTAGTGGATGTAATGAACGCATACAAACCCAATTTGAGTAAGCTCTATATGACAATTTGGATCTTATGGCAATTTATGTCGATTTCATATGGGTAATTTGTATGGGGGCTAGGTCTGAACACGGACCGATTCTCACCAATTTCAATAGCGTTCATCCCATGGCCGATAAAAGCTTATATACCAAATTTCATCAAAATATATTCATATTTGCGACCTGCAGTTTGATTACAAGCTTTACATGGACACACAGACGGACGGACGGACGGACGGACGGACATTGTTAAATCAACTCAGAAAGTGATTCTGATTCGATCGGTATAATTAAAGATGGGTCTAGGTCAAATATTTTTGGTTGTTACAAACAGCAGCACAAAGTCATTATACCCAAACCACATAGTGGTATAGGGTATAAAAAGCAGCCGTGGATTATTATTGTAACATCATAAATTTTTGGCGTGGGTAACTTCGGAAATATCTTTATCAAGAGAAGTGACAGCTAATAACATTAATGCGTGCATTAAATGGAACTAGAATTAACCTGACTACCACTAAACCAGTACATTGAAACGCAGAAGCTGGAAATCATGCTACAGAACTTGTTCTAATTGAAAACTGTCAAGTTGTAGACAAAATGAATTATGAATTATCGTTCTCGTTAAGATTTTGTAATTTAGTTTCACCAGAACAATAACTAATAGTCAAAGTTTCTCGAGAACATGAAAACTGCGAAAGATATTTGCTTTATCTAAACAAGAGTACTGTTAAAAAAAAGGCCAGTTTGTTAGGGACGTAGTACATTGACCATATACTCATACGTATTTCTAAGCTCTGCCGATTTGTCTACAGTCTACTTAAATTTTCGTAATTTTCGTGTGGAATACTAATGCTTAAAATCTTTGTGATGGAAAATGATAATGAAAAATAACACATAATAGCCTGCTCTTTGTAGCAAGTATAGTAATGGATTTTGTGAGAGATGTTTTTCATTCTCGCACGCCCCTAATGCAACATACTTAATTTCAGTTAATTTATCATTTGCAGTGACCTGAAATTTCTGTGAAAACTTTCTTTATCGGTTAAGGCCAAGAACACGATACCACTTTTGATTTTTCGAAATTAAAATCCGATGAAGTTCATCGGACACTTATAAAGCCGTACCGACATTATTTCTGCATATAGGTATTTCCACAGAAAGGTCTACCGCGGCCAAAAAATTATAAGTTATTAAACAATTATTTTTAACCAATATTATGAGAGAAAAATATTCAAATCTTGCTATTTTAAAGAATTTATACCTTAACACCCATAATGAGAAAAATGTTAGTAAAATTCAAAATAATATGTTACTTGCTTTCGCTTACTTTTAATCGAATTTTCTCTTTAATGGTTACTTTTTTAAAACGCATTTTTTACGATTACACTAATTACAAAATAGTTTGCTTACAACAAGAATAAACTAAAAAAAAAATGCGAAAAGAGTAAAGCGAAAGAAATCTGACTGTCATTTTTCAATTTGTTTTCCTTGACATTCTAATATCACGTGCGCACCTTAAAAGCATAATTTTTTGTCATATCTTCTGCGCTGTGGAACGGAATTCAATAAAAATTTAAAATTAAAGCAAGTTTTATATATAAAACTTAAAAAATAAATTACTTTGACAGAAGTTAATAATAGACCCTTTTTATTTAATATTGAAATTTGTCACGTAACGCAACAAATTTGCTGCAAATATTTTTATAATCAGCAATAAATATTTTCATGTAGATGGACACCGTTTCTGCAAAAATTAAAAACAAAGATAAGAAATTTAGGGAAAAGTTGAAAGAAGATCTCGTAAAATTGCAAGCGTGTCGCTTTAAAGCAAAGGAAAAAACACAAAAATATCGGCAGCGGCAGTTGAAATTGTCTAAAACGAGAAAGAAACTTACAAAGGAGAGGAGAGAAAAAGACCGCGTAAGACAAAAACAACACCGAATGAAAAATAAAAACAGTAAATTTGAAGAAACGAATGAGGCGTATTCTTGCAAGCAAATATTGGGAAAAGCAGTCAAGAAGGTAGAAAAAGCCCTGCCTATGAATTTGAAAAAGAAAATAGAAGTTCTCAACGTTTTGAATGCGATATATCTAAATTCAACAATAATTGCCGAAAAAAAATCTTCCAAGTCTTTAGAACATGAACAGAAAATAAAGACTGTTAAAGATTTTTACATGCTTGAAGACATTAGCGTCCAGGCTGCGGGTCGTAAAGACACTCTTGTTATAGATGGACAAATAGTTGCTAAGCGCTTTATGTTGATGACAGTCCTTTAAGCGTTTGAGTTGTTCAAAAATGATTATGATGAGGAATATGTGAGCAAGTCAACATTTTTCCAAAACCGGCCAAGAGAAATCCAACTCACGAACAAGACGCCCCACAATATGTGGGTCTGTCAGCACCATGCCAATTTTCGCTTTTTATTAGAGGGATGTGCAAAAGTCTTGAAATCATTTTCAACTAATTTTCAAAGCTTCCTGCAAACTGCCTGTTGCAACATCGAGACGGAAAAATGTATGACAAGCGAATGCGAAAATTGTGTACAAGATGTTCAACATGATCTGATTCCAGTCAAGGACTTAAAAAAGTTGGAGGAAACTGTCAAGCGGCAACATAGGCGCAAAGTTCAAGATCGTGTTACCTTAACTCAGACTATTGCTCCTTTATCGGACCTCATTCACGAATTGGAAGCTCAATTGCTTTTATTTAAAGTTCATTTTTTTGTAAAGCGTGCTCAACAACAATATTTTAAAATGAAGAAAAATACATTCAAGCCCGGATAACTGATATTGCAAGTTGATTTCGCAGAAAACTACCGCCTTATATGTCAAAACGATGTGCAAAGTGCTCACTTTAGTTACCAACAAAACACGATTTTTACATGCGTAGCCTGGTTGGCAGGAGACATAAAATCGTTTGCTAAAATAAGTGACAAGCTAACCCACAACAAATACGATGTTTTTTGTTTTATAACAGCACTTGTGCAGCAAATAAAAAACCAATACGGACATTTTAAAAATATATTAATTTTCTCAGATGGAAGCAGCAGCCAATTCAAAAACAAGTTTATAGCTAGGAGTTTACTCAATTTTTTAGTGGAATTCGGCTGCAAATATATTGAATGGAACTTCTTTGTCACTTCTCATGGCAAAGGAGCAGTCAATGGAGTAGGAGCTGTAATTAAAAGAAAAGCAAAGAACATTATTTTGCACGACGCCTTAGCTTTATTCGAATGCGCATGAGACCACATAAATGGAATTCATTTAAATTTTATAAGTTCAGACGAAATTGAAAGACTTTCCCCACCGTTAACGGAAAAATGGAAAGAAGTGCCGAGTATCTCAGGCATGCATAATCTTCACTACTTATCATGCGAAGAAGATTTGGAAGTTCGCAAGTTCGTCAAAGAGAAATATTTAATAAATAACCTTTTTTACTATTTTTTTTATTCTTATGTACCTTTTCAAACATTGACCTGAAGTTGAATTTTCATTTATTTTCGTTGAACTAAAACTTTAAAACCAAACTACATCAAAAATTATTCGAGTTTATCATAAGGGAAAAATGTCACGTAACGCAATGTCACGTCACGCTTCATATTATGGCTTGTATCAATAAAACTAAACATAAAATCATCAAAAAAAAAAAAAAAAAAACAGTTATGAAAATAAAGCCAAACTATCCCTTAATAATATCCAAATAAGTTACATAAAAGTTTTTAGCTTATTTCGCTGGTTTTTGCACTTTAGTAAATGTAGAAAAAAACCACTTCTATGTCACGACCCCGACTCTTACAGCACCCATGCTTTCCACTAAATAAAGAGCTCTAAAATTGGTTCCCAAAAACCTAAATGAAGAAAAAAATATTTGGGCCTTAGTTTGATTTTCTTCACGTTGAATACCTGCGACTGTCACGTGCGCAACCATGGAAATACCCATATATATCAATATATTACATCTTTTCTTACCGCGACCTATTTAGATTTTTAGCAATCAAATGTTATATATCTTGCTATCTCAGTGTATAGTGCTTGCAACGGGCACTCCGGAGATCGCTGGTTCAAATCTATGCTCAACCTTTAATTATTTTTTTTTCAGAAATCTATTTTTAATAACACTTATTTTTATGATCCTCGTGAGCGTGCGAATAACCGCTTAAGGCGGAAGTACAGAATTCAGGTTTTGACGGTAACGCAAAAGCACTTTCAACGCGAAAAATTATATAGTAATTGGCGTTTTGACGCCAATGCTTTTAGAGTAATCAAGTTTTTGCGCTTTCAACACGACAAGTTACATAGCATGTGTTGTAAACTTATTTTATTTTTCTTTCTCGGCCTTTTTTTGCCATTTATGTTTGCGATTTTTTTCTATTAGATTTTCATTAACAATTACAGAAATTTATTTTACTTTTATTGCATTTTCCATTCACAAATAAACAACAACAACTGATTAGCTGTCATGGAGCTTATAACGCTTGCAAAAGTTGAAAGTTGGTGAACTTTTTTCGGCATGCGCTTTGTAAACTATTTTATGTATCTCACTCTATGAAAATACGTTACTTCAACTTTTTTAAGTTCAACAAGTAAGAAAATTATAGTCGGTCTAGACGGACTATATGATACCCTATGCCTTGGTTTAGAGACCCTATCTCTTCGGTCCAACTAAGTGGATATAGAAAATAAACATAAACCAAATTTGAGTGGCATTGTTATTAATTTTTTTTTTGGCTGCAGATATCAAAAAGTTCATATCGGATGCTATATTTATATGGGGAGTAGGTCGAAAAATGGACCGATCATGACGATATTTGGTAAAGTCACTTATATTTAAAAAAAACTAATACAAACCACATTTGAGAAAAATCTGTGCAATATTTTTGTTTTTTGATAGATTTTAGTAAAAACTGGGAAGCAGCTTTATATAGTGGCTATGACAAAGAATTGCCATATGGGGTTTATTGTTGGACAACTGATAAATGGATGTAATAAACATACACAAACCCAATGTGATAATTTGGATCTTATGGCAATTTAAGTCGATTTCAAAGGGTTTGTTTGTATGGGGCCTAGGTCTGACCATAGACCGAATTTCACCAATTTCATTAGCGTTCATCCTATGGCCGATAAAAGCTTATATACGAAATTTCATTAAAATATATTCATATTTGCGACCTGTAGTTTGATTACAAAGTTCACATGGACACAGACGGACAGACGGACGGACGGACTGATGGACGTCGCTAAATTGACTCAGAAAGTGATTCTGACTCGATCGGTATAATTAAAGATGGGTCTAGGTCAAATATTTTTTGTATTACAAACAGCAGCGCAAAATCATTATATCCAAACCACATAGTGGTATTGGGTACAAAAAGCTTTGAAGCATATAAAGCGTATTCTGTACCTTCCCCTTTATTTCTTGTAAGCGTGCGCACAGGGACATGTACTTTCTTTTCGTGTCAATGCGTGAAATTTTCATTCAGACAAATGTAAGTTATAAGCAGGTAAGACCTCACAGTTTCCATTATAAACAATATTACTTCGTAATGGAAGTTTTTGCTAGAAAGTAATAGTAGGTCTAGTTTCCACCTTTCCCGCATATTTCACAATATCAAAACTTTACAAAATATTCTATTATATTCTTATCAATATATTCTTAGTGTCTTGACCATCCTTAATATTAAACCATCTCTCCTTATAGCATGTTCAGACGGCAAAATGAACCACTTGATTCGCTTTCTGAATCATGATTGTGAACCTTGATGTTCAGACGAGTGTTCTTGTTTCATTTTGACGTTTATATTTTTTGTGCAAATATTTGAAGACATCCTTCTACACTTTACGTTTCACTATTTCATTTTTTCCATTTTTATTTGAATATATATATGGGGGTTTCATGTCAAGTGCACCAACTTTTGAAACCGATGTCTTCCGATCGGAAATTTGCAGCAAGGTTAGTCCTATTGGATAGTAGTTTAGACACAATTTTTCAACAAGAACGGTCAAGATCTCGCTGAGTTAGAGGGGATCAAAATTTGACATTTTGGCCAAACAGGTGTTTTTTTCACATCCATGTAACTTAATAGCTATTGTTCTTAGAAAATTTTCCAGCAAATAGTTTAGATAGCTATTTCTTCAATATTTCGGAAAAAAATATTAAAAAAAAAAAAAAATTTGTAGACTTTTTTTTTACTAAATCAAAGCATTGTTTGCCTTTTTTTTCCAAAAGGGCATTTTTGTTTTTTTTTTTTGCTCATAAGAAAGCTTAAGATTTTTCTTTTAAGAGCTTTTTGGTCGCTAAGTGGGATGCGAGTGGGATATCTATCAACTTATACTGAGAAACTATACAAATTAACCTTTCCGCAGGTATGTAACATACCTAACTAAAATTTATACCCTCGATACTGTAATACCCAGAATATGTTAAACCCCCTTTCATTGCGGCTTTTTTTTTTGTCAATTCTTTAGGTGGTTTTGAGCGCACGTAATATTGAATGTGATTTTTATTGTCAAAAAGCAGGTGCCCAAGATACAAGTTTTTGTATCAGGTGTTTTTTTCCGAAACATTGAAGAAATAGCTATCTAAACTATTTGGGAGAAAATTTTCTAAGAACAATAGGTAACAAGTTACATGGATGAGAAAAAACACCTGTTTGGCCAAAATGTCAAATTTTGATCCCCTCTAACTCAGAGAGATCTTGACCGATCTTGGTGAAAAATTGTGTCTAAACTACTAATAGGACTAACCTTGGTGCAAATTTCATCCTGATCGGAAGACATCGGTTTCAAAAGTTGGTGCACTTGACATGAAACCCCCCATATATGTAAATATATACCTACTTTTTGTTAAATGTTTATATTTATTTTATTGCACAAATTAATTTTTTGTTTTTTCTTTGTTTATATATATTTTTGATAGCTAGTTCAGATAAAACTTGGAGATGACAGTCAATATTTCTAGGTTCACAACTAGGTTCATTTTGAACCAAGTTGATTCGCTCTCGAAATTTTGTATGGCGAATCATGTAGATTCAATCATTATTCGGGCGCGAACCGTGAATGAGTGAGCGAAATGCGAATCTTAGCATTATCCTCAAAGCAATCGGACCGACTTGAATCACAGCTTAAACAAAAACTGGTTAACAAATGTGAGAATATGGTATTGATATAAAATGGGCTTACTATTAACTTTTAACCCAACATACATATATAATTACATATATTTTAAATTTTTTAATTTATAAGAGCAAATTTTTATATTATTTTGATTTGCTAATAAAATTAAATGCTTAAGTTCGTTTTTACTTTTTGAAAATTTAAAATTTTTAATATCGTAAAGACCACCCAATTTGTACTCTGTTCGATAAATGAGCAAATAAACCTTTTCAACATTGCACAACTAAATGACGACGCAATTAATTTTTCGATTAAGCCTAATGGCAAAGTCTACGTAGACCAATGAACGCTATCAACATCATATAAACCTATGATGCATCAGTAGAAAGAAATGTGTTATGTATGACTGTGCCAGATAATTGTTATTTTCTTTTTTTTTAGCTAAAAATTTCATCATTGAAAATATAGATATAAAAAATAACAATATACAATCTGTAATGAAACAAATGGGCTTGTTTCCCACCCAAAGTGTTAATAAAAAAAAAGAACGCAACAATATAACTATTGAACACAATTCGCTATACTTCCATACAAATATATGTGCAGTAAATCATGAGTAGCAGTTATTGAATATCGAGTATTTGAAATTGTTGAGTATTCGATAACTATTAAAATGACACAGTTATAAAAATAATTAATTTAAAATCATTTTAAATTAAATGGGAAAGGGTAATCGTGCATATACTACTGCTGTGCAACGGTTCTAGAAATTATACTTGAATCCATGTTTCTATTAAATTTGAAAATTAAAAAAAAAAAAAATATCGAGTTACTATTATAGCTATAATTGAAGCTTTATGGAGTGGCTCTATTACTAGGTCATCAATAGTTCCTAATATAACATAAAGCAGAATTTTAGTACGATTATAGAATCTTTAGAACAGGTTTTAGAACAAATTGAGGCAAAAGTTTTGGATGCCACATAAAAATCTGCAGAAAATAACTTCGAGTTGTGAAAATAATAAATAGCAATCGAATTTGTCAGCACTAAGAAACATTCGTATAAAATGAATAGTTCCACTAACACACATAAAGCCCTTTGTACGAATACAATGATAATTATGTGATGCTAGTGTTGTACCGCGTTTGTAAAAAACATGCGCTAACAAAAAGCCATTAAAATAGCATCGATCATTACAAATCCATCGATATGTACGTACACACGACAATATAAACCGTTAGTAACTATTGTTGCCCTACTAGGCTTTCACTTATTTCTAAAAAACTTTTTTTTTAATTGAATCTCTTGATGTTGCAGTATATGTGCATCTTTGTAAGGCTGAAAAAAAAATGCAACATAGTTCCACTTTTAATAATTTATATTATTCAAATCCTATCGCGATCTACCCATATACAAATGTGATTTTAAATTGGTTCGTTATGAAAAGTTAAGTTATTTAGAGACTTACGTTGAGTGTTGCATGTTTAGAAGTTAACTTTTATTTGAAATTAATTTGCAGATATCGATCCTTGATATATATACATATATTTAGAAACGAATCACAATTTAATAATTTAATAATTTTAGGACTCGTTATCAGAAATACTCTATTGAATTCGATTGAATAAAATGTGGTACACTCTATTAATTTTTCATTTAAGTTTACCCTATATTAACTAGGTTACATGATGTACTTAAATTTAAATATATACATATAAAGGGTGATTTTTTAAGAGCTATAGGAAAGTTTTCCAAAAAAAAAAAACACATAAAATTCAGAAAAGTGCATGAAATCTTTATTTGAATCGATAGTACGGTCCATATAATTTAATGTTTGAAGATTATTTCATGCAAATGTTGACCGTGACTGCGCCTCAAATGGTCCATCCGCTTAGTCGAATTTTGGCATACTCATTTCAACATTTCGGCCGATATCTCATGAATAAATGCTTCAATGTTGTCTTCCAATGCGTCAATTGAAGCGGGATTGTCTGTATAGACATGAGCTTTAACATAGCCCCACAAAAAATAGTCTAAAGGCGTTAAATCGCACGATCTAGGCGGCCAATTGACCGGACCCGAACGTGAAATAAAATGTTTACCGAACTCGCCCCTCAATAACTCCATTATTGCGCGTGCTGTGTGGCATGTGGCACCGTCTTGTTGAATCCACATGTCATTCAAGTCAAGCTCTTGCATTTTGGGCAAAGAAAAGTTGGATATCATCTCTCGGTAGCGCTTACCATTCACAGTTACGTTACGATTCGCATCATCTTTGAAGAAGTACGGTCCAATGATGCCACCAGCCCATAAACCGCACCAAACTGTGACTTTTTCTGGATGCATTGGTAGCTCTTCCAATGCTTCTGGCTGATATTCACTCCAAAATCGACAATTCTGCTTATTTACGTACCAATTGAGCCAAAAATGAGCTTCGTCGCTGAACACAATTTCTCGGTAAAAAAAAAGTGGATCTTCGGCCAACTTTCCAAGAGCCCATTCACCAAAAATTCTACGTTACGGTAGGTCGTTCGGCTTCAATTCTTGCACCAGCTGTATTTTGAAAAGCTTCACACCTAAATCCTTCCGCAAAATTTTCCACGTTGTTGAGTAACAGAGGCCCAATTGCTGCGAACGGCGACGAATCGATAATTGATGGTCATCATTAACGCTGGCCGATACAGCTGCGATATTTTCTTCAGTTCGCACTCTACGTAAGCGTGTTGGTGGTTTAATGTCCAACAATGTAAATTTGTTGCGAAATTTAGTCACAATAGCCCGAATAGCCGCTTCAGTGGGTCGATTAAACTGACCATAAAATGGAAGAGGCGCGCGATGAACTTTCTTAACAGAGCACGCATTTTTATAATAAAATTCAATAACTTGCAAGCGTTGTTCGTTTGTAAGACGATTCATGGTTAAATTATAGACCAAACTGAAGATGTTTGACAATGAAACAAAACACGAAACGTGCGTCAGCTGTTTAAACCAGTGTTGCCAAAAAGATAATAGCTAAAAAATCACCCTTTATAAAAGTAAACACAGAGAGTGTACAAACTTAATTGTTTAAGAAATGTTTAGAAATTTACTAAAGGCATTCGCGTCACATACTTAAGTCTTGTAAAAATTCAAAAATGCGATATTTTCCTCTTGTTGACTTTTTTATTATTTTGCAAATAATAAGAACTGTTAAATAAAAAAGACAAATAAGCTCACTTAAATGTTAAAATTAAAAATTAAAGATATTGGACAAAAGTGATAAAACTTTATTATTTATATATTTAATTAATACTCATTTGTTGGAAACTAGCTGGGCCCGGTACGCGTTACTGGCCCTAAGAAAATACCTGTTTTTATATTGTATCTTAATTTTAATACACAGTGTCGGACAGAACAAAAATCAAATATTAGATTGCCAGAAGTCTGAAGAAGGAGATGATGAAAAGCCTTTGAGGAAAAAAAGTACTTCTCTGCTGTCTTTATTGACGTTTCGCAAGCTTTCGATAAGGTTTGGCGCGAGGGTCTTCTCTACAATATTAAAACGTTGCTGCCCCCAAACGTTCATAAACTAATGGAAAGCTATATAATTAACAGGAAATTCTCAATAAAGGTGACCAACTTTATAAGCCGCCCTCATGATATAAAAGCTGGTGTTCCACAGGGCAGTATTCTGGGTCCGCTCCTATATACCTTTTAGACAGCGGACATGCCGACTAACGAAAACACGATTTCTTCAACCTCTGCAGATTACATGGCAATTTTGAGTATTCATGAGGACCCCTCAACAGCATCTACACTCTTACAACGACATGTTTTACACTTGAAGTACTGGTTACACAGGTGGAAAACAAGAATAAATGAACATAAATGTATCCACGTTTCTTTTTCGATCAGAAGAGGCACATGCCCTCAAATCCGAATAAACCATCAGCAAATACCGCAATATTCTGAGAAACATGCACTCAAATCCGAATAAACAATCAGCAAATACCGCAATATTCTGATGGAACAAACACATAGAATCAAAATTAATTCAGTCATGAAACCCATGTGGTGCTACGATAAACAGTTATGGGGAACCGCTTCAGCTTCTAATATAGAGAAAATACAAAGATGCCAAAATAAGATCCTAAAGTTGATTACACGCGCCCCATGGTATGTTTGGTATGTTATGGTATTTTGGAGTCCATACGGAACATACATACATACATATATACATCCATATTTTTATATATATATAGATGGATAGATTAAATTCATAGATATAATTCGTAATCAATTTTTCACTTACGCTTTTATTATATCTTATACCACTATGTGGTTTGGGTATAATGACTTTCTGCTGCTGTTTGTAACTACCAAAAATATTTGACCTAGACCCATCTTTTATTATACCGATCGAATCAGAATCACTATCTGATTCGATTTAACGATGTCCGTCTGTCCGTCCGTCCGTCTGTGTGTCCATGTAAAGCTTGTAATCCAACTGCAGGTCGCAGATATGAATGAATTTTGATGAAATTTGGTATATAAGCCATAGGATGAACGGTATTGAAATTGGTGACAATCGGTCCATGTTCAGACCTAGCCCCCATACAAATGAACCCTATTAAATCGACTTAAATTGCCATAAAATCCAAATTATCATATACATATTAGTCAAATTGGGTTTGTATGTGTTTATTACATCCATTAATCAGTAGTCCAAAAATGATCCCTATGGGACAACTTTTACTCATAGGCCCCATATAGAGCTGCTTCTCGATCTTCACTTAAATCTATCAAAAAACAAAAGTATTGCACTGATTCTTCTCAAATTTTGTTTGTCTATATAGTTTTGCAAAATATAAGTGACTTTACTAAATATAGTCCGGATCGGTCCCCCATATAGATATAGCATCCGATATGAACTTTTTCATATCTGCAGCCAAAAAAAATAATAAAAATCCCACTCAAATTTGGTTTATGCTTATTTTTTATATCCAGTTATTTGGACCTGAGAGATAGGGTCTCTAAACGCATGGTATAGGGTATCGTATAGTCGATATCTTACTTGTTTTTATTTTTAATACAATCGATCAATTTTTCACTTGCTGTTTCTTATTTAATTTTTTATATATTCCATCCACAAAAATAAAACGAATTTTATAATTTAGAGTCGTAACTTTGACTTGAATTTTTGTTATTGACGCCATTGTCGATAATCTAATTCTTATATAGTAAAGCTTTTTTTATTAATTATATGATATATAATAATTTAAATTAATTTACCGCTTCAGAAATTATACACAAAAAAGTTGACAGACACAGAAATCGTGCTGAGAAATTTTAAAACAAAATACCTTTTTGCATACACATATATAAATAGATATATATATATATATTTTTTTTATTAATAGTAGTATAAGAATAATAATATTCCGACTATAATGTATTTAGCACTTTCTAGTGCCTATCAGTCTAATAGACACAGTGAAATGTTATTTTATTTAGGAAAGTCCAGTTCTGTCGTCTGCACAATTTTGTCATTCACTTTCGGCAGTATTTTACAAGACACTTTTAGAAAGACCAAAAAAGTTCTTGAAGATAACCAAATTAAATGATTGTTACCATCTACAATTAGCTAGTTAGTAGCTAGTTTTAGAAGGTATCTCATAAATTCAACATGTGTTGTATGAATTTCGAATCCAATACACAGAAAATAAAAATGTATGTTCAAGACTGCCGTGGTATTACATACCATCCTCCGTCCACAAGTTACTAATACATGGAGAGAGTTTTATTAATCATTTCGCAGTGTTACTTATTGGATAACTATCAGAAGATGACAAAGAATCACGAAACTAAGATTTCAAAAGGTAACGCTTGCATCATAAGAGAAAATGTCCAGGATATACAACTAACGAAGTTAATACAATCAACAGAATTCTTCCAATTTAAACACTTGTATCGGTTCCACTAATGCCAACATAGCTGTGGAGAAATTACATGAGAATGTAGCGCATCACCAAAAGGATGAACCACAAATACTAAATCGAATAATGGTGCTGCAAATAATGTTACGAAAACACATGTTCCCCCAAGTGGTTATTTTCGGGTGGTTTTTGGTAAAGCAGACAATTTTAAATGCAAAATGGTTTTGATTAATACGGAACAACATAACGAATTTATATACAATCAATATTTTCCACAATCCTTATCAAATATTGTCTATGTGCATTCTCTGTTAACTATCTTATGTAACTAAAATAGTTCTAAGCCCTCTACTAAGACTTATTTTCAGCATCTTTTGTTACGTCTCACAGTGTTTTTTCGGCTTGAGTTTTTTCGGTGCAAAAATCATAACTTTTGAGCCAATTAAGATTATCAAAAGAAATTAAAAGGCATGTGATAGACAATTGTCCAACCTATGAAATAAGTGTTCGAACAATGCGGTACGTCTTAAAGATGAAAAACTTAACTAAATAACACGATTTTTAATTATTTTATATTTTTAGGTTTCTTTTTCAAGGTTTTTATATTTTAGAAGTATTATTAAATACAAAATATTTAATATATTTCAAATTGCTTCAGAATAATTATTACAATTCACAATAGAAGGTACATCTAATAGACTAATCGTTTCTGTACTATAATTATTGGATTCTAACTCCTTTCGTGATTTCACATTCCGCAGATATGAAATAAGGGGATGCTTTGAAATGCTCTCTTTAATCCTTTTAAGTTGTAGTGGGCTTGCATTAGCAAAAGATTTTGTTATCTGCGATCTAACTTTGTCATTGTCCTTTGTATATTTAATAGACAGCGCTTCCGATAAATTGTCTTTGGTCAAATCATTGGTGGCATCGGCAAGTTTCCTCTTTCTTGTAAAACATACTTTTTGTGGCCTTCCTCTTGATGTGGTTGGTTCATCTTATGCCAATGTATCCAGGAAGATAATATCATTGACTGTCTTAATTTGGTGTTTGACTGTCTCGTATTTGGTGTTGAATTTCAGAATGCCTCAACATACTTTCATCCTTTTCCCCTTAATATTTGCATATATCAGGCGAAGATTATTTGTTATATATTCGCTTCCTGCTGATTGTGGTATAAGCAATCAAGTTAGTCTAAGCAGCTTCCACGATATCAGCTGGGGTGGTTGAGCTTCTAAACAAATCAAACAATTTTGAGTTGTTTAACGCCATGTTTCAGAGTATCAAAAATAATTTTCCACACTAGATAATCATAGACTAATCCAGGGATTATTTTTATTTTGGAATATATAGTTTGATCTATTACATGATAGGTACCGTTTGGATCAAGGGTCTATGAAAGGGTTATGCCCCCAATGTTACCTGTATACACATAAGATTTAGGTCGAATTACGCAATGTTGATATTGTGCACGTTTTCACATAGGATCTGTGCCTTCCTGTGGCGACCATAAGTTAATATTGTAACAATATTATTGTTGTATGATTGAATGGTTGACTATATTTCTATTTTAAGTGAGTACCTGATAATCTATAAGAATAGTTTATTTATTCATCCTGTATCTGTACCTGAATGTAACAGGCACGCCATTCAATTTATGGAGTAATGTCTTTTACTTTTTTTACCTCAAGCAGTCGAAGGAGCAGCTGGATATTTTGAAATTATGGCAGGTATACAAAATTATACATTCTTTTTATTTTCCATCAGTTGGTAAATAGCGATTTACCTGGAGAAACACAAGGCTAACAGTAAAATTGTTTACATAATATACTGAATAAATACATTTCAATATAAACAAAAAAAAAATTACGATTAGTTACCTTTTGTTTTTATATTCTATGTGTTTTCTTGAAAACTGAAAATCGGTCAATTTTGAAGGGTTACAACTTCTAAACTAAGAATCTGATTTTATTGAGGGAAGCAAATTTGTAATCGTTGAACAATTTCCTATAAGATGAGTTTACTCAAAATATCCTAAATGAAATATTAAATTTTTGCAACCTCATTTGTTCTAAGGTTAACTAAAGCTTGCCATAAGTGTGAAAATTGGTGAAAATTCCTGCATGTAGATTTTTTTTTTTAATATGATATACATTTTCATTCTTTATGTCCTTAAATTATGTTTATTGAGCTTTTCACATTTTTAATTTGGATATTTAAATATTCTCTGTATTTCCTTTTAACTTTGTATTTATGTGTAAAATTATATTAAACATAACCATATTTTATAAAAATTATTTGGTAATTAAGCTGCTCCAAATTAAGAGTTTATCATAAGCAGAACAAGATTCGAAAATTTTGTTGTGGCCCTATACTCCTCATAGGAGTAAAAGGAATAAATATATAAGCTGCTCCATGAAATAATAGAATGTTATAAAAAATACTTCCAAAACCCTTATTTTAACTCAATCAAGTAAGAATATTATAGTCGATCTAGGACAGCTATATGGATATATAAAATAGACAATAAGCATATTCCAAATGTGAATGGCATCGTAATGAATATGTTGCCCGCAGATAGAAAAAATTTCGTATCGTATGGTGTTTTTCTATGCTGACTAGGACGAAAAATGGACCGTTCATGACCTTATTTAGAGAAATCACTAATTTTTCGCGAAAACATATGAAAGAAATCTTGATAAATTTTATATGGAGGCCTATGACTAAGAATGATAGTACAGGGTTTATTTTTATACTACTGATTACTAAATGTAAGAAATACAAATAAAGCAAATATTTCAATGACGGCTTGGTCTTAACATGCACCGATTTTCACTTATTTCAAAAACGATTGTTCCATGATCGGCAGAAGGTTATTAGCAAAATTTAATCAAAATATTTTCATATTCATATATTCTGAAAACAAAAAAGTTACAGATATGAAAATGGTAAAAATTTTCTACGATGGGTTGTCCCAATAATAGGTATGTATTTTCTATTGATTCCCTTAACTGTACTGATCAATTTATATAGTTTAAGTTAAAAATAAGTTGTACCCTAATACACACATAAATGTTAAAATCATTTGTAACTACAACTGCTGCATATGCTGTTACTACAAAGCATTAATGCATGCATTGTTGTATTGCTTCTGCTAATATCGATATTTATCCCAATCATTTGTTATGGAAAATAGTTTTGTTAATTATTTGCGCATTTGTGATAAAAAAAAAACAAAACAAACAAACAAATAAATAATAAACAATACTCTACAGAGACATGTATTGCACTTAATTAATACTCAATTAGGGACTAAATGTCAATAAAACCACACATATTTACATTCATATCAAGTATTTTACATAAAATGCCCCTAAAGAAAGTATTGCATACTCACATGTCGATGTAATAGCTGTTTTTGCGTGGCAATTTATACGCGTTAACTGAACTATTTTTGACAGCTACACAATGTCACAGCAAATGCCATGCAAAAAAGGAAACTTTAGCATTACATCAATTTTCGTTAAATATTTACCTGACTTCGGTGTTGCACCTATATGTGAAACTACATATATTTTGTGTAATTTTCTGTTGTATGTGTCATTGATATGTAATTGTAACCATGTGTAATTTAGTTTTCTATGAAAAAATTATATATGTTTATAAATTATATCTTTAAATTTCAATTATCAGTCAATTTCTAAGTGAGTGTGACTTAAATTGTGGCATTATTAAATTCTACATAAAAACGATTTTACAAGACTACCTAATGCGACTTTTCAAGGCATATTTTTCAGATAGGACACTATGGTTCAAAACTGATAGTGGTACAAAGTCATACGTTACGGCAGGAGTTCACCAAGACTCGGTTCTAGGACCCCTATTGTGTAATCTAAAAGTACAGTGGGAAGTGGCAATTGTTGGTTTTTCATATGACATCAGACTAGTGGTACAAGCTCGACACCTAGAAGCAATTCATCTATTTGCGAAGAAAGGCATTAAATTTGGCTGGAATCAATGAATTTTAACTTGGCGAAAACAGCTAGCGTCGTAGCATAGTAACTATTAGAGATATACGGGGCAAAGAATGGAACTCCGGCCATTCCGAGACAAGTAGCTGGATGAGATAAGTTCATAAAAATATAGAAAAAAAGATGAAAAAATTCACCTAAAGGTGGACCTATAAATTGAGCCGAAACATGGCCAAGTGGCTAAATCGTAGTCACGGATTCATAACAGGATATGTAGGTTATAGGATTCACGTATATTGCTTTGGATATGACAGCCCACCTACGTACCCACAATGCCCCAATGAAAACGAAGATGCACAGCACGTAGTATTAATGTGCCCACGATTTGACGAATCTACGCGCTCATATATATACCATTTAAAATTAAATATATTAGTGAAATACTATATAAAAACGCTATATAAAAAAAACTTTAATTTAGATTAATGAAAGAAAGCCATTCTTAAGCCATTTTTAGTAAAATCTAAAGATGTGAGCAAAAAATCTGCATATTCCTCTATACGTTGTTATTCCCAGTTATTTTAGTACGATTTTTGGTTGTAATGTATTTTTATACCCTCCACTCCAGTGTGCAGAGGGTATATATAAGTTTGTCATTCCGTTTGTAATAATTAGAAAAAAAATTCTGGACCCCATAAAATATATATATTTGTGATCCTTATAACAAGCGAAGTTGATGTAGCGATGTCCGTCTGTCCGTCTGTCCGGCTGTCCGTCTGTCCGTCTGTCCGTCTGTCCGTCTGTCCGTCTGTGGAAATCACGATGACGGCTTCAATCGGATAGCTAGGGTGCTCCTTGGTATAAAAAATGATTCACTAACATCCTGAGAAGTTTGCTATTTAAAATCGTCCAAATCGGTTAATCTGGTCCCGAGAATTGAGCGAAAATTAAAAAGTCATGAGAAAATATGATTTGAATATGTGTTCTTGTGATAACGCCCTCAATAGGGCAGATAGGGCGCTTGTTTTTAGTGAGAATGATTCACTAACATCTTGAGAAGGTTCCTGTTTTTAAATCATGACAATAGGTTTCATAGGTGCCGAGAAATCACTGAAAAGGTAAAAAAAAATATGACGTTTTCCTATATTGTTTTCCTAAATTTTGTATTTTGTCATAGCTGTGCATGTTGTTTTTGTGGTCGTTGTGTTAGTAATATAAAAATTCATCAATATCAATATTTTTTGGTGTAATATTTAAGTTAATTAATTAATAAAAGAAACTATATAAAATCAATATCAATATTCCGCGATTTTTATAACATCACAAAATGTTACAAATTGATACATACTACTGTTGCCAATATCAAAATACTATAAATAATATTCATATATTCTGTATATGTATATCCATAATAAGCGCATATTACAATAAATCGGTATTTTATTTTATTTTTACAAAATTCTGAAATTTTTAGAGTTGAAAAAATAGTATGGTTTTAAGAGTTGTATTTTTAGTACATGTATAAACCCTGCATACTTGCTTTCAAAAGTGGTAGGTAGGTAAGCCATAAAATATTTATTTACCCTGTAAAAAAAATTGTTGTTTAGAAAAATACTATTTTTTGTCAGATGTTAATTACAATAAATTTTTAAACTTTGTTATTTAATGTCGGAACGGAGGCAAACGCCATTTCCAAAATTTTGTTTCAACAGTTATCCACATTAAGAATAACCGCGGAGCTCAGCTCAATCAATGTGCAATGATCGAGCCTTGCCCTGGGAAACATGCGTTTATGCTTTTCTTAACACAAACGCCATTCCCAACTACCAAAAATTTTTGACACGAGCTATTCACATTGTGAATAGTCGCGGAGCTCAACTCAATCATAGTGCAATGATGAAGCTTCGCCCTGGGAAACATATATTCATGCTTTTCTTAACACAAACCGAACTTCTTATGGCACATTAAAAATAAACTAATTGAAAAGTACAATTCATCATTACGCTGTATTATAATACTATTTTCTTATTTTACTAGTAGCTAGTAAACAAAGTGACCGTATCATTGTGAACGAAATAGAATTGAAATTGTATGCAGATTTGTTTTACTTAAAAAACCTGTTTCTATAGATAGTGAATAAAATCCCAGTAAGCATTTTATGCAATAAATGATCATGTAGAGTCTTTTTGACTCATATGTGCTATTAAAACAGTTATAAATGCGCCCTTTTGCTGATCACAAAATATTCTTTTGTTGGGATTAAATATTACCTTACCCGCTCTTGAGAGTCCTTTTTATCCGCTTTTCTAATCAGCTTCGACTCATTTTTGAGTCTTATTTAATGTAATTTTTCTATAAATCACTTTCTAAGAGAAAGCAAAAATCATTATCTAGTCTTTTTCTTATAGCGCATGTGATTAAGCAGTTTTTAATCATCAAAAGTGCTCGAAGAAGACACAGTAAGGTAATTTTTGTTAAAACAATCTTCGAAATGATGACTGGGATATCGTATATTTTTGTTAACACACAAACATATGCATAGCAGCACGAGTAAACCGAACTCAAATTGGCTTCTTATATGTATGTATACAGCCGAACAAAAATGAAAATACTCACCAAAGAGTAAAGTAAGCAACAATTTCATTCAGTCTTATGGAAGCTTTTGAACAAAGCAAGTCTATGTCGCGTTGTCTTGTGAATTTTTACATTGTTTTTTAATAGGTACTAGTGATGCCAGGAGATTTTTTCAGAAATCTCTACGCTTATAAAAAAAATTCTCTTTTTTCCCTACACTACTTTTTTTAAAATTTATTTTTAATTTGTACATTTTGAATTTCAATTATGTAAAAATAAAAAAAATATAAAAAATAAGATAAAAATATCATGAGAATTACATAAGAATAATATAAAAAACATACAGATATTATAAAGAAAATATTTTTGCAATTCTGTTTAATTCATCTTTTGATATGGTTAGATGTGCATTTAAAATTTACACAATTAAAGGTGTGTATTTTCCATATGTAAATTCAGTTTTACGATCCATACGTAATTCGGCGTGTGTGTCAAAATTGGCGTTTTACATACAATTCATCATTTTTGCGATCAAACGTACATATGTATTTCCGTATGACATAACCTCTAAATGTAAACAACAGCTGATTTAATTTGTGAATTTACAAAAAGTTATTGTTAAAAATAAAGTAATATATTTTTTAATTGTTAATTAATATTAAACAATTTATTTTTCTTTCAATATTTATCTTTATAATTTACTCTGTTTTTCTTTCGCCACAAGCAGTATTGTATTTTAATATGGTTGTCATGCCAAAATAGAACCTGCTCTAATTGAAAAATTTACATATGTTTTGCCAAATGTGTTGTACATAAACAGTTTTTGAAAGGGTGCACACTATGTGTACAAATTGCACGTGCTAAAACAATAAGAAAAACACAAGCAAAACACATAGTGTGAACGCAGCTTAATTAAAATGGCTTGCAAATGAGATGTTACAACTCAAACAGAATATTTGTTCTTGGTTTTCAGTGTTGCCGTTTTAGCTTTTTAGTTGCTAGATTTAGCAACTTTTTTTGTCGTTTAGCATCCAAAATTTATCAAAAGATGCTAGATGCTAACTTAGAATCTTTTATTAATAAAAAGTTGCTTTTAGCATCTTTTTTTGATATTGTTTTTTCATAATTTTTGAATATATAATTTTAATGGTATTGATATGTTTTTATTTCTCAAAGTGTAGTACAGTAATTTTGTGTACTACTCCTTTTACCACACTGCTCGTTTCTTTCAACAAATATAACAAAACATTTTGAAATAGAAGAATGTAAACACCAACAACAGTTTTTAATGAATTTGAAAGTCGATTGCCAAAAAATATTATTGTATTAAAAAAATGCCAAAATTTTCAATACAAAACACATTAAATCGGGTAAAAGAACAGATAACCAATATATTAGAAGAGTTTAAATTTATATCATCTGAAACAGAAAAAATTCAAATCCAATGGAGTTATATCAAAGAACAAAACTGGGATACAACACTGAATACAACCTCTTTATGGATTGAAAAATTCTATTGGCGAAAATCCATTTTAGGAGTTATCAATATTTGTATTGTCTATATTAGTTTTGTCTTTCTCAAAAGCCGAAGTTGAACGTTTGTTTAGTTTAATGGCTTTAGTTAAAAGCAAACTTCGAACAGAATAAAATCCGAGTTGTTATGTTCTGTAATACGTATAAAAGAAGGATTGAAATTGAAAAATCGGTGCTGTCACACTTACAATATACCGAGCGATGTCGTTGATAAGAGTCGATCGTCAGAAAAATATCAGAGCCAAGAAGAACTTGAAGATGAAGACATCACAGAAATGTTAGATTTCATAAACCAATTATTCTAATATAATCGTATCTTTTGATAATGTAATTTCTGTTATATTTTAAATAAAAAAAAAATCCCTCTAAAATTAATAATATTTAATTTAAGTTTAAAATAAACTCAATTTGATGTTAATAAAAATTTCAGATGAAATCCAAAATAATTTTAATTAAAATTTAAAAAATATAAATCGAAACATATGTTTTATATCAATTTTTCGATTTAAAAACCAAAGAATTTATTAATAAGTATATAATTTTTCAGTATAAAGGTAATGAAATTTGAAAAAAGAATTTAGCATCCAGTACGTTTAAGCATCTTTTTTTGCATCTTTACAATTTCAAATTATGGCAATACTGTTGGTTTTAAAAGATTTTTTGTAGCAGTGGTTATAAGCATGTATACTTAGATCTGATTTATCGCATTTTAATATATTTTCAAAAGCCTTGCATTTGCATTTATAGTCGTCACCTTTGACCTGCTCCAGCCATCCATTAGCTTCTCGTCTCTCAACTAACTGAAGCAAAATCTTTATGTTCTGTATTTCTTTGATATGTTTTCAGCATCATCGAAAAACGAATCGAACATTTTTCTAAAATTAATTATGTTTCTAAAATTAATTATGTTCAAATTTATAATATTTTAATGTAATGCACAAAAAAAGTGTTTTTTTATACTTGTCATTGTTATTAAAGAATCCACATATTTACTTCCTTCATATTATAGAGTTATTACCAGACTTAAAAAGACTTTAAAGTTTAAAATTGAAAAAAATTATGCGATATTTAACAAATACAATCAAAATAGTTTTGACTGAAATTTTTGGCAGTTTTAGTTTTGCCTTGTATCAGTAAAATGTTCAGATATTAACTAAAAAAAAAACAGTTTGTTAAATATTTTCATCTTAATTATCTTAATTAATTTAAAGACACAAAGATAGATTTAATACAATAAAAAGAAGTAAGAGTTGAAAGTTGATCTATGCGGACTCACAAATGTGCCCTATACTAATAGGTCTGGAAAATTGAAAAGGTTTGTAAAAAATAAAATGCACCTTTATATTAAAAAATTTAAATTAAAAAGAAAATTACAAAATAAACCATTTACCTGGTTAAACTTAATATTGTTTGTAATTATCTGGATCAGGTTAGTATTTAAAATGGGATAAATCGGGAGTCATTGTGCCAATTTATGACCTAATATATGTAGACACCTCTATAAAATGCTGAAAATTCAGAGCATTTGTTGTAATAATTCAGTAATAGGTTTATCAAAGTGTTTACATATTCAAATATTTTATATACATTTGTTACAAATAGTGCAAGAAGTCCAGATATTAATGTAAACGTAAAACCCAGGTGGAGGGTATCAAAGATTCGGCATAGCCGAATTTAACACTCTTACTTGTTTTTGTGAAGAATTGATTAAAAATCAATCGTTACACTAATTAAAAAATTAATCGTTTTAAGTGTTCAGTGCGTATATTGTGATTCCGAGTTATTTTAATAAGCATTTTGGTTATAGTTTTTTTTTCGTTTTTTTTTTTGTGAAGATTTGATTCAAAACTAATCTTTACATTAATTAAAAATTGAATAATTTTAAGTGTGGCTCAATTAATTGATACCTACATTGAAAGGGGTAGGAAAATACACAGTATTAACCATATATACGAACAAATTATCAATTTTCTGAAGAATATATACAATATGTTGTGAATAATAGTTAAAACACTATATTACCAAATTTCAACAAACGATGACCAACATGTAAAGTGGTTAAATGGAGAATTTGCAGAACTGTACCACCAATAGTGAAGCCTACAAAACATACTACGAAACAAGGAAGACGCTGTAACTCTCACGAGACATCATCAAAATCGTCAAAATGACGTTAAAACACTTCTCTATATAAAGATAATGGTTTCGAACATATTTATGGCGCATATGTTCAAGGCTTGCGATCGATGAGAGAAGGATAAGGGGCAAAAAATACTGAATTGCTTAGATCTTCCTCAAAATTTAAAAAGGAGATTTTTAAACCTTTAGAAGAATCCGAAAATGGTGCATCATTCGATTTTTTTGATTTTGATTTATAAATTCATCTTTATATACATCTTATACTTGACATATAAATTTACAATTTTCAAGATTTTATCTATAGATACTACAACGAATAATTCTGATAACAAAAGATCTTGATATTAATTGTTTAATTATAATATTATTCAAAGGAAAGTACACACAGAAAACAGATTCATTGTGTCTACCGAAGTTATTGCCAACCGAATTGCGATAATGCTAATAACCGAATTTCGGGTTTACTATGATGATTGTCTTAACAGTAAATATTTTATCATAATAGAAAATTTACAGATGCTATTACATTTCTGTTGATACAATCGAAAATTTGGTTGTTCCACTTTAGAGCAATTCGGTTGGCGAATATTTTTTCTGTGTATTGGAAAAACCTTTATATTGAAGGAAAAATAAGCTTAGAATATACGAGTATACATTGAAATTATCTAACGATAATACCAGTATACACGTCATTTACAATTTAATAATTTGTATTTGTGAGATGCAATTAAGCCAATTGTATGCATTCCCTTATTAGTTGATAAGGAGAATTTTGGATGTATTCATGGTATTTATTGTTAAGTTTTGAAAATTAGTTGAAAATTAGTTCATATCCAGTTTCGTTGTGCAAAAGTTGTATTGAATATCTCAAATTTTTGTTGTTTATAATTTTGAGACATTTACTTTGAATGATTTGTAGTTTTTTCAAATGTGTTTTTGCTGCATTGTACCAGAAGGGACTTGCATAAATCAAGGTTTGTCATATCACACTTTTGAATATTAATTTTTTGTTTTTAAGGTTAAGGGCTGAACGTTTACTAAGGGTTGGCCACAAGGCTGTGATAGTTTTCATGGATTTCATACAGATTTCCCTGATGTGTTTTGCAAAGTTAAGTTTCTTATCGAGACAAACACCAAGATATTTGACGTCATTTTTAATTGTCAGGTTCTCATATTGGAAACTTAACTGGCGACTTGGTAATCGTTTGGGAGAGTTGTTGTTAGGGAATACAATAGCCTGAGTTTTAAGAGGGTTTATTTTTATTTTTCATTTATAAAAGTATTTGCTACAGGCATAAATTCCTTTTTCCATTTTCCTTATCAATGCTGTAGTGAGTTTACTAGACGTTATGAGAGACGTATCATCACCATAGTAAGCAACTTTCATGTTCGAGAGGAGAGAAAAATCCGATGTACATATTGAATACAGTAATAGCGATTATATTGAACCTTGTGGAAGGCCAGCAGTAATTTATTTCGGAGACGAAAATGTTTCGTTAGTAGCTACTACGAACGTTCTATCAGTGAGAAAATCCGGAATAAGCCTGCACAAATATTTTGGTATATTAGCTTGGAGTAATTTATAAATAAGATCGTTGTGCCAAACAGTATCAAATGCCTTTTCTGCGTCCAGAACTATTAAGCCTGTAGATTTTTTAATTCGCTTGTACTTCATTATATTTGTGGTACGGTTTATTTGGTGTACAGCGTGTATTTTCAATAGCACTCTAAATTCGATTTTGAAAAACTTTGTCAAATAGTTTGGCAATGTTACTTAATACGCTTATTGGCCTATAACTGTGTGGACTGTGCTTAGGCTTATTTGATTTCGAAAGAGCAATAATTTTCGCCTCTTTAAAATGTTTTGGAATGTAATTGATTTTTAAACAGTTGTTAAAAATTATTAGTAATAATTTTACTGCCTTAGGAGGTAAATTTTTTTATTGAAATGTTGGAGACATCATCTAGCCCAGGAGATTTGGATGTTTTGCTAGTAAAAATTGAGCAATTTAACTCATTATGCGATATCAAAGTTATATTTTCAGAATAGTCGTCTGTAGATTTGAATGTATTTACCTTAGAGTTAACGGTTTTATCGATAAAGTGTTTACATGTGGACGTAAGACCGTCAGATGCATAAAAAGTGTTGGCTAATAGTTCTGCATTTCCTTTATCAGTGTTAATTTTTATATTTCCTGTTGTGAGATGTGGAATATTAGTATTTTGTTTACCTCTTAAGCATCGGCTAATTTTCCAAAACGATTTATCTCCACGCTTCAATTCCGATAGCAACTTTTTAAATTTTTCGTTACGATGAGTGTCTATATCTTCGTTGATAATTTTAGTCAGCAGTTTAACGCATTGATCATACCAGTTAGCATCCAGTGGGTTCAATGCCCGTTGACTTCTTTTAAACGTTTTTCAAGTTTTTATTATATTTACAATATTTACTGGCAAGGCTGACTTGCCACAAGGCTGTAATAATGGAGTGCAGTCGTTTCGAGATTCTAGTACAATATTAACAAATTTGCTTGTCTCTGAATCAATTGAATTTTTGGAGTAATATGAGGTTGTGTTAATGGTAATTTTGTTGTTAATTATATTTCTAAGCACCAACCAGTTTGTAAGTTTGTAGTCATACTGCCTCATATCTATTTCACTAACAGTTGAATTTTCAATTTTGCAAATAACGGGTCTGTGATCAGATGAAATTTCAATCGAATACATCCATTTTAATATTTAATGAGCTATTGGTTAATACTAAGTCGATAGTTGAAGCATTTCTATTTCTTTGAGACGGATAAAAAGTTGGACTCTTGGGGTAATTTATAAAAAAGTTATTTGACTGCTCAAGTTGAAACAATACGTTGCCTGCAGTATTGTTAGTGATGCAATGCCATGCCGAATGTCTTGCATTAAAATCACATAGTATAGTGTAATCTTCATTAAATGAAGTTTGTTTTATTGCCATTTGCAAAGCTATTTTTATGTTTCGGTGAATACGCAGTGCAAATAATAAGTTTTCTGTTATCTACTTTTATTTCGATTGCAAGATTTTCTATTCCCAGTAGAAGAACTTTGCGCTGGACTGACCTGCGTACAATTAAAGCTACGCCATCCTCTCTTTAATCTTGTCTATCGTTATGGTGTATTACAAAATTTTTAAAATAAGTTTTATGCTTTTAATTTAGATGAGTTTCACTTAAAGAGGCTATATGAATATCCTCTCCTTCCATTAACGTTTCAAATTGAAGTAACTGTGAAAAGGTAGTAATACTATCCGCATTCCAGTGAAGAATTTTTAGGTCATTGTTATTAATATAAACCTATGCATATTTAACCATTGACATACAACTTGTATTTGTTGTACATTTTTGTAGATCGCTTAATGCTGAAGTGTGCGAAGTTAGCCCCCCATTTTTGGAAATAGAATTTTTTGAAGATTGTTCTGAATTGTTCTAGAATTGTTCTACAATGTTCCAAACCGATGAGTTTCTAAAATGTAATTTGTACCGGTAAATCGAAAAAAACGAATTTTAAGCTTTGCCCCCCACTTTTGCAAAAAAAAATTTGGCGGTTGTTCTAGTTGTTCTAAACATTGTTCCAAAATAGATATTTCGCAAACCGTAACGTACGCAAATGAGAACGAAAAAAATTTTTTCCGCGATATCAACGTTATTAAACGATATGAATATTTTTATGCAACACGAAATTTAACGTACAGATTCCAAAACTTCTTTCCCATTTTTGAAAATAACATTTTTTGAAGATTGTTCTCAATTGTCTAGGATTGTTCCACAATGTTCCAAAACGATGAGTTTCTAAAATATAATTTGTACCGGTAAATCGAAAAACACTAATTTTAAACTACTTAGAAATTAAATATACCAGGAGACGTAAAAAACCCGAAGTTCTCGGAAAACTTTTCAGGTATCTAAACTTCGAGTCAAAAGTTCTCGTTTGCTTCCAAGTCATTCTTCATAATTGATGACATGAAATATCGTGAAGTCGACTGTTTTTCATATCGTTAACATTAGTTACGCTGTATACATAGATATGATCAGTATGGGCGCATGCAGGAAGTACCACGAGCAGGTTGTCAACAAACTCCCCTTATATATATTTTTTTGTTTTTTGTGATTTTTGTATTTTTTTTTTGTTTTTTTTTTATGTGATTTTTATATATTTTATGCTTTGTTTGGTTTTTTTTTATGATTTTTGTATTTTTTTTCTTTGTTGGAATCTGTACGTTAACTTTCGTGTTGCGTCAAAATATTGATATCGTTTAATAACGTTGATATCGCGGAAAAATATTTTTCGTTCCATTTGCGTACGTTACGGTTGCGACATATCTATTTTGGAACAATGCTTAGAACAACTAGGACTTGCAATACCGGACCAAATTTTCAAAACCGGTATTTCGGTATTTCATTATATTAATACCGGGATCCCGGTATTAATACCGGTATTTAAAAAAAAAAAAAATAATAAAAAACAAAATAAAATATTTTATTCAATAATGTATAATTCAAAACAATAAACTTTTTTTAAAGTGCCACTAAAGAGAAGAAAAATATAAACAAAAGGGTAATAAAATAATGAATAACATATAAGTATAATTAACCCTATGTCCTACTGTTGTGACTTGCCTTTAAAATGTGCCCTCAAAAATGTTAAATTATCAAGAGTTTTGTCGTTTAAGCTGGATCGAATTTTTGTTCACAACAGCCCTGCTGCTGAGAAGGCTCTTTCGGACTCGACGCTAGTTGGTGGTATGGATATAAGGCAGTCATATACTAGTTGAAGATATTTTCCTCTTATATATTGTACTTCGAAGTATGCTAGCTCCTGTTTTGTAACTTTATAAAGTACTTTAGTATTCATCGTTTTTGAAATTCCACTCGCAGTCTTCATCACATTAACTTTCTTGGAAATTGCCATTTCTAGTTGTTCTTTCATTGTCATCGAAATTAGAATTTCCGGCTCAGAATCAGCAGATGACTCGGACAGAAGAGGCTCCTATGTTTTCAATATCGTCATCATCGATATTATATAAGCATTCCAATAAATTTATAATTATTTTTATAATTGTTGCTTTGTTAATTCGATTAAAAATTTCGTCTTCGTCTTCATCTTCTGATTCAGTAGGATTGTGCAGGTATTGCAGTAGACTCGATAAATCAGTACGCCTTTGTTTTATACGAATAATCAGCTCTTCCTTGAATTCACTACTTAAAGCAGTATTCTGTCCTGACAATTGATTAAACATAAATAATAAAGCTGCATGTGCGCTAAGAAGAGTAGCATCTTGACGACAACAAGCTTCAACAGTTAATTTGATTGGAAGAAGAACTGAAATAACTGATGATACTAAAGAAAGATTTATAGATTTTCGGCATTTAAATTTAAATCAATCAAAGCCTTTTGTATGCAGTTCCTCAGTTCCTTTCCAAATTGTTCTTTAACGTGTTTCTGTAAAGCCTTATCATTTTTCATTGGCGAACGTCTAAATAGCTTCACAACTGTTCTGATTTTTTTTAATCAATGGACCTATCTGTTCATGAATAATTAAACAGTCAATTGCATTGTTTTCTTGAAGTATGGCTAAACTATTGTCATCAAGATCACTATCACTTTCATCACTTGTATACTGGTTATCATCTCCGTTAAAATTGGAATGTTCTGCATCAGACTTATCTGTGGTGTTCAGTTCATCTTCATTTTCTAAGTTTTGGTGTATCATATTTATATATAAAATCTTAATGACAGCCAATTGAATTCCGTGAACTAAGCAAAGTTGTTGCCTTGCACAAATCAATTTTCCAACTTTGGTCATGACAAATGCACCATCGGTTATAATGCACACAATGTGTTTATTTAAGGCAACTTGGAATAACTTAAGCTTTTCTTCAACGAGGACAACACACTTTTCTGCAGGCAATGATCTTCGCACGCGAACTAATTCCAGCATGAACATTTATATTTAAATAACATCGGTGTTTGACTGATGTCCATTCATCAAATGTAAGACTAAATCTTTGTCCTAAAATAATTTGAGATTCTAATTCTTTAATCATATTTGCACGAATTTTTTCACTGTGCTGCACAACGTTGGCAGCTAAACGTTTTTTGATATCCATGGAAGTGCAAAAAATATGTTAAACGACAAACCGTCACATGCCGTCATGCGAGCTAAAACTGCAGACAAAGAATTGTCCGTTTCAGAAACGCAAAATGTTGTTATTTTCCCGCTAGAAACTTTTTTCACTTTAGAAGTTGATGATTCTGGCCCAATTGCAATCAAAACGTTGGAGGTCGGAGCATTCCTTTTTTTAAATTTATTTGGTGGAGTGTCTTTTGGTGGGTATGCAAACCACTTGTACTACCTCCTTGCGACTTTATTACCTTGTTACACTTCTTACATTTTGAAATTTTACCCTTTTTTTCACGAAGAAAACAGAACCATATGGAATTTTCATCAGCTGATTTTTCCTCAAAAACATAATTTTCCATGGCTAAAAAAACAGCGCTTTAACTTTAGGTAACTTGCAGAAATTTTCTAATATGTGTACCCACTTTATTAAAACGGCTGAAATCTTGCTGTTATTCATTATTTAAACAGAAGAGCTGCTATTTATCAATTGAAATCAACTCTTATGTGATATGTTTATATTGTACACAAACACAATTCTCTAAATTTTCTAAAACTTTACAACTAACTATGCGCACATAACTTCTCTATAAAAAAAAACATAGCTGCAATATTGAAAATTTGGAAAAATACAAAACAATAATTTTCCATAGCAACGGCTTGCTATGTGATTTTGTGTTTTTTAGTATTTATAGGATTTGGCCTATAACTTTTAAAATAACAGAACACGTTTTTATCGGTTAATTACTTCTTTATTTCTAGACCATTCTAGCAAAAGCCCCTTTTTCCATCGAACAAAAAAATTATAATGAATCATTGAATTCAAAAATAACATAAAACATGTGATCCATTGTAATGGACTTCACAAGGTAGTGTTGTATTATTTCATATTTTTTATGCAAATGACCTCTGAACTGAAGGAAAATTAACGTACAAAAAGGCTCTTTTATAATGTACAAAAAACAAATTACTTCAGTAGGGCCACTCCACCTGTACGCAAATTTCAAAATTAGATTTAATCTTTGAACATGACAACACCTAACAAATGCTAATTACTTATAAAAAATAAAATAGTTAAATAAAAATGATATGAATGTTAACTTACAGCAAAAAAGTTTAATACCAGATACCGGTATTAAGTGATCATTAATACCGGTATTGAATGGTATTAAAAAATGTAGGTAATACCGGGATCCCGGGAAATTTTCTTTTCCAAAAGTAGGGGGCAAAACTTAAAATTCGTTTTTTCGATTTACCGGTACATATTACATTTTAGAAACTCATCGTTTTGGAACATTTTAGAAGAATCCTAGAACAATGTAAAACAATTTTCGAAAAATTTTATTTCCGAAAATGGGGGGCTAACTTCGCAATCGTGGAAAAAATTTTTTTCGTTCTCATTTGCGTACGTTACGGCTTGCGACATATCTATTTTGGAACAATGTTTAGAACAACTAGAACAACCGCCAAATTTTTTTTTCTTCAAAAGTAGGGGCCAAAGCTTAAAATTCTGTTTTTTCGATTTACGGGTACAAATTACATTTTAGAAACTCATCGTTTTGGAGCATTGTAGAACAATCCTAGAACAATTCAGAAAAATCTTAAAAAAATTATATTTCCAAAAATGGGGGGGCTAACTTCGCACACTTTTAATGCTGTTATAAAAATATTAAATAGTTCATCTATGTTAAAGAGAATATTGTTTCCTCTCACGCAATATGCATATGAGAGGGAATTACGATTAGTGTTGTTATTGGCTTTTTTATGTGGATATATCATTATTAAAGTACTGTGGTTGTTCTTGTCTCTAAAGAAAGTATTCGAAAAGGGCAAATATTGTCATTTGCAGAGTGATTTGTTCGTTATTTGCCATGCTTTTTACAATTGAAACAAGAAAATACTGCTGGTATTTTATCTTGATTCTGAAGTGGGCAATCTTTAGTGTGGTGTTGGTTGGCACATATCATTCATGCTGGAAGGAGATTACAGTGTTCACCTCCATGGCCATACATAAGGCAATTCTAACATTGGGTTGAGTTGTCGTTTTTTCTTGGTTTATATTTTTTTCAAGATACTATTATATTGCATATTGAAGACACATTGTTTAGTGATTTTGGATTGAAATTTTTCCTACCAACTTGCATTATTTACTGAACTGAATTTTGTATTCATTTCCATGATAGAAGAAGGTGTAAATTATATTCTTGAATATCTTTTTTGATATCATCAATGCTAAGTTTAGGAAGTCAAATCAGGAATACCGTGTAAAGATGATTTTGATTTGAAGGTATGGAATTCAATTTTTCTGTTCAATAAAATATTTTTGATGTAGTAGCTAAGTTAGATAACATACTAACTGTAATATTCACTTACCTTTTTGTTCTCTTCATATTCGATTTCTTCAAATGTAGATTATGAGATTTCGCCCTCGAGGCCATTTGTGTATTGCTAGCCCAGCAGGTGTTTTTGCAAATCGGCTCGTACCCGAGTTCAGTAAGAACAAATACCGATATTTAATAAAATAAAAGTGTTATTGCTTTTAAACGTTGATTACTTTTTTTATATGTGATGTTGCAGCAAATAAAATTGGCTACAATACACCTGAACGAAAGCAGTGGATATCCGATGACACTTGGAATCTCATAACCATGAGAAAAGAGGTAAAGTCCAAATTGAACGTCGGGAAAAATCCCGGCTCCAAGACAACCACAGGTCCATCGATAAAGAAGTCAAACGTAGCGCTGGCAGAGATAAGCGGAAATGGACTGAAAGCCTTGCCATATTTGGGCACATCATTACTCCAATATGTTGTCGACGGACGCGCGCATAACCCAACCAATATGCAATTGTTCTAGCCATACCGAGAGGACTGACATACCTACAACCCCCCCTGCAACAGAAATACTGGGTGCTATACGCGCCCTAAAACAGCGCAAGGCTCCAGGACCTGACAACATCAACCCAGAGCTTCTCATAGCAGACCCCGAAACAGGTGCCTTTTTGCTTCAGAATATGGTACAACATCTATGGAATAGTACGGAACTCTCTGATGAACTTAAAGAGGGCCTAATGATCAACATACCAAAGAAAGGTGATCTCACGAAATGCAAAAATTGGAGAGGAATTACACCTCTAAGCATGATCAACAAGATAATTGCGAACATTATCCACAAAAGAATTGCTGACTCCCTCGATAAAGAGCTTCGTTGCGAACAGGCAGGATTTAGAGCTCAAAAATCCTGTAAAGACCATATAAATAGCCTTCGCATTATAATTCAGCAATCAGTGGAATGAAGATCCCCTCTTTATCTGGTCTTTATCGATTTTGAGAAAGCCTTCGATACACCTGTCCATACTGCTATTTGGAAAGCACTCACCTGTAAAGGCGTACCGAGGAAAATTATTGAGATCATGCAGGAATTATACAGGAACGCAAACTGCCGTATAGTCCATCAAAATTCTATAAGCGATAAGGTTTCTGTTAAAACTGGCGTGCGACAGGGCTGCATCTTATCTTCGTTACTCTTTAACTTAGTGCTGGACATTGTCATGGGAAATGCAACGCTCAACATCAAAGGCTTAACGTGGGGAATAGGAGCACGACTGGTTGACCTAGACTATGCTGACGACATATGCCTTCTCACTCATAGTTACTCAGACATGTTGGAAACCCTAAAAAGGGTAGAGATTGAAGCTGCAAGGGTAGGTTTGAAGATAAAAAGACCCAAGACTAAAGTAATGAGAATAAACGCCACATGCAACAGACCATTCTTTATCCAAGACATCCAACTCCAGGATGTGCACCTCTTTTGCTACCTGGGTAGCATCGTAACATCGAACGGAGGATCGTCTGAAGATGTCTCAAATCGTATCATGAAAGCCCGTCAGGCATCCGGGCAACTCAGCACACTGTAGAAATCACCATCAATCTCCATCCGCACAAAAATCAACATATTCAATGCATGTGTGAAATCTGTGCCCCTTTATAGGTGCGAAACGTGGAATATGCCCACCAAGGATATTAACGCATTACAGGTCTTCATCAACAAATGCATAAGATGAATGTTCAGAATTTTCTGGCCCAACAGGATATCAAATACACAGCTCTGGGCACACACTCATCAAAACCGAATCCAAACGGAAATACTGAAAAGGAAATGGCGTTGGATTGGCCATGCTCTACGTAGACCACCTGGTGATGTCACCCGCAGCTCAATAGAATGGAACCCACAACGCAGTAGAAGAAGAGGTGACAAAAGAACAATACATTTATTTAAGAAATCTTATGATGGAAAAAGTATACTATCCTCTCTCCATATTATAAAATTCGGGAAGCAAAAAAAAAAAGTTGCTGCCTTCCTCCAGTGGCACTAGAAGTAACGAATACTTATGCTAAGTAAGGTATTTATAAGATCTGTTAGATCGTACATCAATCAGGATTTGAAAGGTTGATACTGTGGATAATAACAGCTTAACAAACCTAACTCTCTACTGTAAATGGGGTTATGATGGTTCGTCAGGTAACCCGCAATATAAAAAATCGCTTCCTGAGGAATCAGGTGTAATTTCTGATGTGAATTTGTTTATCACATCTTTAGTACCAATTAAACATATAAACTGAGAAACAAGTGTTATAGTACATTTGTTCGATATTGTCGCACCAATTCAGTAGAACTTTTCAAAGAAACCCCTGCTAAAACCATGAAGTTGTAGATAATATTGAAACTCAAATAAAGTTATGTTACCAACTATAATTTCCAAGAATGAACAGAATGTAGCCGTTAAGCATAAACTATTTCCAACAATGAGTGATAGGAATTTAGCACAAGTTTTGACAAGTACCCCTTCAAGCGCATATGAAAAGTGACACCAATTCAAATGAATAATTTAGAGAGAGTAGCTGCAAGACCAGAAGATTAACATGCTTGGACAAGATGTATGGAAACGATATTGCACATTGGTCATAATAGTGAATTCTAAAAATGGTCAGCGTTAACTGAACATTATAAAACAATAAGGATGCTAAAAAAAGGAACTACATAAAACGTTCTCGGAAGAGTTGGGATTAATTAGTGATAAACCAAGGTAAGGAAGTGGTAACAATAATGATGAAAATACCGCAAGAATTTTTTTAATTCTTCGCGCTCTGCTGATATAACTGACGTAGATGAAGTTATTAAAAATGTTTTACATAATTCCTCAACCGTTGGCGTCTGATTTGATATTGACCCAAATAAATTTTGGCGAATATGCAATGCAAAGAGCAAGACTGTATGTAGAGAAATACAGCTGGTATCATCTGTCCATAAAATAGTAATACATGGTGAAAACATTTTTAAATACTTTGCAGTATTGCCTATAGGTCAGCTACCAGAAGACTACAAAAAATATCGATTAAATCACTCTCGAAAATGTTCGAAATCAGCCACTAATGAAGATGTTCTCAACAGACTTCTATTTACCTCTGATCCCTATGTAACAATTATTAGAAAACCATCCGCGCAACTTGCAAAAGATTTGTATGAAGATATGCTTAAACTGATGAAGTTACCACAACATACTGATTCAGAAAAGTAAAAATGTAGCAATTAAATCTTTATAATGTAAGCACAGAGTTGAGAATACTTTAAAATGATCAAAGAAACATTTTTAAAAATTTGATATGAAAAAGAAAATATACATATATATGTATGATATAAAGATGAATAACAAGCAAGAAAATTATAGTCAGTCTAGAATTGTCCTATAGAGTCTATTTTTGGACTAATGATAAAAGAATGTAATAAACAAACAATTCCAATTTGACCGAGATCTATATCATAATTTGGATATTATGGAATTTAAGTCGATCTCATAGAGTTCACTTGTATGTGGACTGAACATGAACCTATTTTCACCATCCCATGACCGATAGAAGCTTATATACTAAATTTCATCAAAATATATTTGCCACCTGTAGTTTGAGTTTGATTACAAGGTTTACATGGACACACAGACGGACAGACGCACAGACGGACAGACATACAGACGGACGGAAGGACATAGTTAAATCGACTAAGAAAGTGATTCTGAGTCGATCGGTATAATAAAAGATGGCTCTAGGTCAAATATTTTTGGTAGTTACAAACATTAGCACAAAGTCATTATACCCAGACCACATAGTGGTATATGGTATAAATATTATTATTCGGCAGATGTTCAAACGATAGATACTGATTTTTATTCGAGCTTTTAATAGATACACTGTATGTAGCAGAATGTTTTTTGAGTTTACTCTTTATTGTATTTATTTCGTTATTGTACACAATAACAAATATAAAATAATATATGAATTTATTGCATATTTTTTAAATAATCTCTAGTATAAATTTTCTTATATTCAAGTAAGTAACAGCATTTATTTTTTATTTGAGATTATCCTTGCAAAATTACAAAGTTCCATCCCTAAGAACAAAAAAGTTACAGACTTTTGACACGATGATGGCTAAAATTTTCCATTGTGCACCGTTACATATCAGGCTTGTATAAGTATAACATTTTAATAAAGCACTAGGATAAACGTTTACTTATTTAAAAAAAAAAAATTGGAAAGGTTTCTATGGGAAAAACTTCTGAAAAACTATACCGCAGCACTACATTTCAGATATTACTATCACCCGATGAGAAAGCTATTTGAAAGTCATTTCGATTGATTGTTTCGAACTTTTTAGGAAGTAAGCGGAGGCCAGTTAATTTCAGCTGCAAACACTCATAATTTTTGGCGGTAATATGTCTCTAAAAATACGTTTGTTACATTTGCATTTGGACATTTTTGCGTCAAACCTTGCTGAAGTCAGCGAAGCATATTGATAATGGAATGAACGAAGAGCACGATTTCACCAACACGATTTCACCAATAACTTAAGCGTATTGATTATGGAATGAAAATATGAATTTTTTCGTTGCTTATAAGAGAATAAATCCTGAAGATCATAGTAGAAAAAACCAAAACCTAAATTATTTTTAGATGATTTATTTAAGTTTGTAAACCTTCAAATTTTTTGTCAAAAACAGGTACGCTGCCTTTATTAATTTGTTTGCGTTTTGAACTAAAACAAGTAAGAGTGTTAAATTCGGTTGGGCCGAATCTTTGATAGACGCCACCTTTTTCATTTTCAATTTTCAATTTTCATTTTTAGTTTATCATTTTCTCTTTTTCACTTTTCAATTTTCATGTTTCGTTTTTCATTTTTAGTTTTTAATTTTTAATTTCTCATTTTCCATTTTTCATATTTCATTTTCCATTTTTCATTTTTCATGTTCCATTTTTCATTTCTCATTATCCATTTTTAATTTTTCATTTTCCCTTTTCCATTTTAATATATCATTTTCCATTTTCATTTTCCACTTTTCATTTTCCATTTGTATTTTTCATTTCTCATTTTTCATTTTCCATTTCCGATTTTCAATTTTTTATTTTTATTTTTCATTTTCAATTTTCCATTTTCCAATCTTCATTTTTAATTTTTCAATATTCAATTTTTCAATTTTCATTTTTCATTTTTCATTTTCCATATTGCATTTTTCATTTTTCCATTTTCCATTTTTCATTTTCCACTTTTTATTTTTAATAACTTTAATTTTTAATATTTAATTTTAATGATAAAAAAATAGGTGGTAAAACTTGCTTAGGCCAATGTGACACGTGCGGTATTAATATACACACAACTGTAATGACTTCAACAATACGAAGAATTACAACATATACAACATATCTTAAGAAAAACAACAAACACAAAAAAAATTTTTAATTTTTTCAAGAGTTTTTAAAAATTCATTCATAGCTCGTGAACTCTTTGACCGATTTTGATGATTTTAAATAGCAACTCCTCTGGGATGTTGTAAACGATTTTATACAAAAACGAACGGTCTTGCTTAGATATTGACGGCGTGATCGTGATTTCCACAGACAGACGGACAGACGGTCATCGGTAAATAAACTTCCGATTATAAGGATCAAGAAAATATATTTTGTTGGGGTCTCAGGAATTTATTTCGATGCGTTACAAACGGAATGACAAACCTATATACATATACCCTCTGCCACTGAGGTGTGGAGGGTATAAAAATGTAAATAAAATTACTGATACAAACTA
Organism: Cordilura impudica; assembly: GCA_963682025.1. NCBI lineage: Eukaryota > Metazoa > Arthropoda > Insecta > Diptera > Scathophagidae > Cordilura > Cordilura impudica. The sequence goes on from OY821521.1 coordinate 133,882,786, forward strand.
CCTTTCGACCTATTCGGTCTAGACCGAGTAAAATTTTCTTACTTGTTTTCATTGGCTTTGAACGATATCAACACTATTAAAAGTTTTAAGCAGTATGTACCATTGTTTTATATAGTTTATGCACTTTAAAAATTTAACATGCTTTTATGACTTGTCCAACAAACTAACTTTCTTGACTTAAAACTTTTTACTACGAAAATAATTTACTTTAATAATTTAGATAACCCCTAATAGTTACATTCTTTTAGTGCTTAAAGCTAAATTTAAGCTTAACCCAAAGTTAAAACATATAGAATGTGCATTCAAATTTTATTTTGCATATTTTTGTTAAAGTACATAAACCGAATATGTTGTGTATTATAAGAAGTATGTATATAAGCAAGTAAGAAAATTATAGTCGGTCTAAACCGACTATACGATACCATGCGTTTAGATACCCTATCTTTTAGTCCCAACTAATTAGATATAGGAAATAAGCTAAACCAAATTTTAGTGCTATTGTTATTAATTTTTTTTCCTTTGAATATGAAAAAGTTCATATCGGCTGCTATATTTATATGGGGACTAGGTCGAAAAATGGACCGATCCCGACCATATTTGGTAAGATCACTTATTTTTTTGGCAAAAACAAATACAAACCAAATTTGAGCAGCAGCTTTATACGGTGGCTATGACTAATAATTGTCCTATAGGATTTATTTTTGGACTACTGATTAATGGGTGTAATAAACACACACAAACCCACTTTGAACGAGAGCTATATGATAATTTGGATCCTATTGCAAATTAAGTCGATTTCATAGGTGTCATTTGTATTGGAACTATGTCTGAGCATGCACCATGCTATGGCTGACATACCAAAGACATCAGAAAGTAATTCTGAGTCGAACGGTATAATAAAAGGTGGGTCTAGGTCAAATATTTTTGGTAGTTACAAACATCAGCACAAAGTCATTACACCCTGACCACATAGTGGTGTAGGGTATAAAAAAACGTATGTTGTTTTCTAAACAACTTACGTTTATAAATTTACCTGGTTTCTATTGCATTACATTTGTCATTGAATGTTAATGACCAGTTTGAAACTGGTTTCAGCTAATATATTGATAGTTTTATTGGTAATGAACAAGTTGATCTTTTTTTGATTTCGAGCCGCCAAAGAATTAGTTCTTACGTAAAATTTTTGCTAAAGTGGTATCCCCATATTATTTTGCGTTCCTACTTATACTGTTACATATACAAAACACGTTCACATTTGAAATGTGTGCAAATAAAGCGTTGCGTATTCAACACAAATAACCAAATAAACACTTCTTGAAATGGCGGCATTTCCGCTACCAATGTGTAGAATTGTAAAAATTACAAAAAGGTTAAAGTGTTAACACTTCTGAAAATTAAAATAAAAGCCACTATAGCACATATCAAGAGCAAAGATATGTATTTATAAATAAAAATGTGTACATACTCATGAATCCATATGTAGTACCCAAAAAATTTCAAACGCAGTCGTTTGGATCATTCTAGCGACAATGTGTGGCAGGAAGTGTAATTTCAATGGCAATCCTCGTCGGTGCGAACAGCTGGCTTATCGGTGTGAAAGAATCGCCATTCCTTTATATACGCGTACATATGTACTCGTACAATACAAATTCATATAGTTTAGATAAAAACATTTCTGTACATACGTGTACAATACGTAAAATTTTGAAGTGGTTTTTGGGTTTGTTGAATGTATTTGTGTTGTACTCGAACATGTTTTAAACCCCATTTTCATTGTTTTTTTTATTTCGTCAGTAATGGAATTTTGTGGCTTTTCTATGAAATTTTTGCGCAGTTCGTACTTACAAAGTTTATTTTGTTTTTGTTTCCGAAGATGTATACAAAAAGGGTTTTATATTTTAAAATCCTAATGTACTAGCGTTAAGTACTTGTAAACAGTGGTTTTTGAGAATGTTCACTATGGGCAAAGAAACCAAACATCACTTCACCAATAATTAAATACATCGTAAATTCCTTTTAGTTCGATCAAAACAGTAAAATATACGTCTGATTAATTATCACTTATACTTATACGTATTAGTTTTAGCGGGGAACATAAAATCGAAAACAAAGCGTTTTAGAGTAAAATCATTTATATTATGCCCTCTTTTTGAAAAATGCCATTAAAAATTTATACTTTGTATATTACAGATTCTATATCGAAAACCGTAAAAATTTTAGCACCACATGCGATTTGTGCACTAACTATAGTCAGGCACTAACTATATGAATCTTTTGTGTCTTTGATCTTAAACTATTCCAGGTTCCGTATTACACTGCTTATGAATATAAGACAGAAAATGAAGAAGAGGAAAAAAGTCTTATGTTCTCATGACCTAAAATTTCCCTTTGAAATGTTTTATTTCTACTTCTACAGAGTGCAACGCAATCGGATAGGGCATGCGTCATTATCTCGTCATCTTCCCGGCACAGTCGATACAAAGCCGATGGTTCTACAATTTGTAATACTGTCATTTTTGGTGCGACTTGAAATTCTTCTGTATGAAAAAGGGCTTTATCAAAAATTTTAACTTGATTACTGCGTTATCAAAGTAATTTTCAATAAATTTTTCGTTAAATTAAATAAAAGTTTTTTTATTGTTCAACGGGCACCTTAGACTAGCCTATAAATAGAATTTGTTTGATAAAAAAATTAAAATATTCAAAATTGATAATTTATTAATATCAAAAGTACTGTTCTATGATCATTATTCAACTACAAATCTTGAAACTAATTTTCAATTATATATTGGTCATCAGACAAGAGTAAATAACAACAAGAACGAGTGAAAAATTCAGCTGTGTCGAATCTTTGGTATCCTCCACATCGGTTTTACGTTTACAATAATATCTGGACTTATTGCACAATTTATAACAAATGTGAACAAAATATTTTAAGAAGCAACAATATTAATACTAAATTATTACGAACAACATACTGAATTTTAAAAATTTGATATAGACATCGCTATATCGACTCGAGTTGTTTTTCCATTTCAGTTTCATTTATTTCCCAAAAATTCAGTTTATAAAATACTCGTAAAGAATAATATTTTCTCTTAACATCTATTCCTTACGTACTAAGGTACTTTTCAAGGGATTAACAAATAATATAAAAAATCCAGCTTAACTGGGGCACTTAGTCATATAAATAAATTTAATATACTCAATAACATTCCTCAAAAAAGGGATATAAAAAAGGAGACATTTAATACATACTAATACTTAAAGAACTATACTTACAAACTAAAAGGGTTAAATCTCAATATTTACATAAAAGAGGAAACAATATTTACAAACGATAAAGAATGTAATAAAAGAGTGAAGGAATCAAGTACTATTGTGCGGTATTGTACACCAGATCACACATGTCAAAAGACCTAATTCTCCTGTGGTAAAATAAGTGGTCTGCACCATCGAATAAATAGCCACCATTCCTCAGGGTCACTAGGTCTACCGGAGACATATACCCGTTACCTAAAATAACCTCAACGTTCCTATTCCGCGTAAAGCACCCCGCCACCAAACTATTGTCTCGGGTAGATGCCCTCTCCAAAAATCTAATAGCAGAGTTCACCAGGTAAACATCTATTCTAGGGGAACCTACACTATCGTAGATCACCCTACAGGAAGGTCTACGTACCACCCCATCTGGCCCAATCTCAGGCCTCAATCCCAGGCATGCCCTAAAGATATGCCGTTCCCATATCCTAAGCCTCTCCATCTGGCTCGAAGAAATTCCAAACCAGGTAGGAAAGACATATGACATGAGGGGTCTTATTATCTGAAAGTACACCAACAGCCTCACCCTGGTACTGAGGCCACCCCTCCTTCCTATTAATCTATGGTATACCCTAACCTAACCTAACCTAACCTAACCTTTTCCAATATATAATCTATATGCCTATAATACTCAAAATTCTCGTGGAATATTACCCCCAAGTATTTAATTCTATCCCCTACGACTATATTCTCCATACCAACCCTGAGGATAGGCACAAAACTCCTTGCGTTAGGGAAGAGGCGCCCGCGCCTCCCTTTTATAATGATCCCATTACACTTACCAACGTTCAGCCGAAGTCCCCATTGACGAAAGTAAGCTGAGAGAGTCTCCAGGTAAGCATTTACCCTCCTATTCGTTGTCCTGGCCCCAGCTCCCGAGGTCGCCATTAAAATATCGTCAGCATAGACGAGCAGTAAATCACCCTCTGGTGGTTGAGGGATGTCAGATACAAATATGTTATACAATACTGGCCCCAGCAGTGACCCCTGTGGAACACCTGCCATTACATTCTTCGTTCCAGAGAGACTCTCACCGACCCTCACCCCGAAGGTCCGTCCTTTTAAAAAATCTGCAACCATCCGGCACGTTCCCCTGTCAAAGCCCATAGTGGTCATCTTGTACAGTATGCCCCCCTGCCATGCTGTATCAAATGCCTTGGAAAAGTCAAGGCTAACATCAATGGTAGCATATCTGTTGTTAAGTCCCCTAGTCACAAAGTCCGAAAACAACATCAGTGCATGGGACGTCGAGTGGCCACTTTTAAACCCAAACTGAAAATCCTTTAGTATATCACCGTTGGAAATTCTGTTGCAAATCCTGTTCAAAACAAAATATTCAAACAACTTTCCGAAAGCAGATAGAAGGGCCTGTAGTTTCCACTCTGAGCCGGATCAGAACCCGGTTTCAGGATGGGAACTATTAACCCCTCCTTCCATATTTTTGGAAAAAAGCATAAGTTAATGCAGTGATTTAACAAGACTGCTAAAAATTTCCAGGTCGGAAAGTCATTCCTCCGGAGAACTATATCCGGAATTCCATCCTTACCAGTTGACTTCTTATTGCCTCTTCTTCTCAAAAAAGCCATGTGCCGTCGTACCCTCATCTGCCCTAATGTCACCTCCAAACGAAATCAGAGGTGTTCCATCATCCAGTTCCGAGATATTCCTATTCACAAAGTCGATAAATAAATCAGACCGTAGTTCAGGAACTACGCTGTAATCCCATGAAAACTGTCCGCTAACAGATCAGCCTTCCCCTTTTCATCCGATATAACAGTCTCGCCCAAACCCTTTAAGTCCGGTATGGGACATCGACTGCGACGATTAGCGGCCCGATTCACCTGACGAAATGTCAGATTGTCAACCCGAATGTCCTGTAAGTAGTTTGTCCAATAAGCCCTTCTTAAACTGCAATGGCTCCCTGAATTATCCTATCCAGATTTCTTATGTCCACCCTAACTATATTTGACCGACCAGGGTCCTTTGTTCACTGCAAAATCCTCCTCAGTCTTTTCTTCTCTCCTATACCCTATACCCTTCTATACCCTCCTATACCCAAGTATAACTGGAGAAAGTTTCAAGAGTCCCCTTCCCCCACTGGGACTTTCGGTATTGAGGAATCCATAGCACTTCGAAATACTGCGCCCATAGCCTCAATACACTCGTCAATTTTCTGTGTTGTTACGTTTCTATTAGTAGTTAGTTCATGACTCGGAAGTCCCCGATTAAGTTCCCTGTTGAAAAGTCTTCTATTCATTTTGTCGAAATTATACAGCATTGGTATTTCCCGCTCGACAAGGCCACCAGTCTCAATTAAAATCTCCACCGCCCTATGGTCCGATTCAAAGTCTAAAGTGTTCAACCCGCTGTCAGAACCCGCTGTCAAGGATATATCGGATGATGATATAAAAAAATTTATAAAAGATGAAGAGGTCCGTGTTATCCGTATCGCCCCGTTAGTTCGGTTAATGTCCATATATGGACAAGCAAGTAAAATGTGCCGCAGGGCGTTTCCGTTAGCGTTCGTGACAGTCCCCCCCCCAGTACCGGTGTCTAACATTAAGGTCAGCCCCAATAAGAACCTTTCCGTGTCCAGCTAAGTCAACTATGGCGTCAAAGTCTGATCCGAGTAGCGAGTCCTGAGGTCGCAGGTAAAGGGCAATCACCACCATAGAGGTTCCACCCACACTCTCAATGCGAATCGCAGTGTTTTCCACGTTTCCCGTATCCACAACAACGCTCTCGCAAAAATACCCTGAAATACTGTCGCCTGTGTCTTGAGACGATGGAGTTTACTTTTATAAAAATACACTTGAGTGTTCTAGCCATCCTGACGTATAGAGATCAGCATCCCAAGCAGAGCCCGAGATTTATCCTCATCTGTAACCAATGTCTGATATTGCCTAGCAAAACCACCAATTTTCCCTAAACACTTCATAATACCCCCTCCAAAGAACCGTTGGCAGTCCTTATCTAAAATATTAAACTGTGCAGTAGAGTCACTCAGACTGAAATCACTGCCCATATTCCCTTCAAGCACAGATACCATCTTGGCAGTTGCCGCATAGGAGACTCCAGCTCTCGCAAAAATACCCTTAAATACTGTCGCCTGTGTCTTGAGACGATGGAGTTTACTTTTATAAAAATACACTTGAGTGTTCTAGCCATCCTGACGTATAGAGATCAGCATCCCAAGCAGAGCCCGAGATTTATCCTCATCTGTAACCAATGTCTGATATTGCCTAGCAAAACCACCAATTTTCCCTAAACACTTCATAATACCCCCTCCAAAGAACCGTTGGCAGTCCTTATCTAAAATATTAAACTGTGCAGTAGAGTCACTCAGACTGAAATCACTGCCCATATTCCCTTCAAGCACAGATACCATCTTGGCAGTTGCCGCATAGGAGACTCCAGCTCCCATAGTGCCATGCCCTGGAGCCCTCTCCGTGGCCTTTCCTATCATGCCACCATTTACCTTCTTCAAGTGAATCCTATTAAGAAGCTCCTTTCTCCTCGGGCAATCCCTAGAGCTAGCAGCGTGTCCCTCAACGCCACAATTCACGCACTTTGTAGTCAAACCTATCTTGCGAACTAACTGTCCCGTGACAGCATCTTTGACTATAGTCTCAGCAGTATTATCACCCCTGGCGGGCACACTGCACTTACCAGGACCGTGATCCCCGCCACATTTCACACATCTATAGGGCATCTGGCAGTTACTCGGAGCATGGCCAAAACGTTGGCAATTGTAACACTGCGTAAAACCCTTCCCCTTAAAGCTCCCTATCTGAACCTTACAATGGAGAATATATTTAATCCCATAAAAAGATTTTATATCCAAGGACCTATCCATCTGGATCAACCACTTATCGCCACCTAACTTCTGTAACCTTTTCACATTCAACGCGATTTGCAGATCACCTATATTCCCGCACCTCCTCAGCTTCGTACGAATCCGATAGACCCTTAATCAGAACCGAGATGGGTCTCAACTCCTTAGGAGTAAATGTATAGAAATGTATCTTTCTATCCACTAGCAAATCCTTAACGCCATTAAAATCGTCAATAGTGCTGACCCCTATGGTTGCGACATTTCTGCTTAAAATTTTTACGATAAAATTACTATGACCTAGTTTCGCAGTCATACCCACTGTCAAATTTTTTATATTAATATTGTAAACCGTAATAGCCGGTACAGACTAAAAATTTACCTTATCCACAGTACTGTCGCCTTTTCTAGTACCATTCAATGGTTCGGTATTCTTTTCCCCCTTATTTTTATTAACGCCTTTGTTGATTGCAGCTCCTTTGGCAGCAGGCGATTTTTGAAATTTTCTTGATGTGATACCACCACTCTTCTTATCAGCGTAACTTTCAACGCACCTCACATTAACAGATGCCGGATTTATATTAGCAGCATCTTCCGGCTCAATGTTAGCCGCCACTGCGAATTGACCTTGGCTCATAGCACCATCGGTTTCCATTTCATCTTCAGATGAGCAATCTTCAGAATTAACCTTAGACACAATGGCCTCCCATTTTTCAAAACTGACTCTCAACTTCTTATTTTCTTCTAGAAGGCTCAAAATCATTTCCTTCTGTTCACTAACTTGAAGCATGGCTGCCTCGTACATCTGCTTATAATCACCAGAGTCATTTTCAACCGACCCTGCTCTCTTCCTCTTCCGACCGAGAACTTCGTCTCCCTCAATAACAGTTACAGGACACAACACCATATACTCGGCACAACTTAAATTTTTAACTTTTTCACTTTTCACTTTTTACTACACAAAAGAACACACTAGCTTGGCTGCTAGCAAACGAATAATCGACTCGAGTTGTTTTAAGGACCAATAATATATACCAGCAGAGCCCAGCCCTCGAAATTCGAGTGGAAAGTCTAGGAAATTAATAAATAATTCTGAAGGAGTCTATGCTAATCAATATTGAACTCAACACAGGGATTTTGACAGAAACGGTATGTGTTTTGTGTTCGTAGCAACTTTATCCGAGCGTTAAAGAAATAAATTTCAGATGAAAAACGAAATTTGCTGCCATCGAGTTACATTTGGTAGTTTTGTGTAATCAAAATTTTCATCAGAAACAGAAATTAAAGATGAGCCAATCAAAGAGCTTGGCCATCATTGGGGTCACATGGCATTGTAGCAATTGGGCGTGAATTTAAAAGTTCTTCTATATCAATGACAACATTTTTTACTAAAAGCGACTTAGCAGATTTTACCGCCACCTCCCATAAACCACGGAAATGTGGAGCTCGATGCACAGTAAAACAGAATTCAAAACCACTTTGAATGAAAAACGATTTGAGCTTACAAATGACGTCCTCACAAAACAATTCATCCGTAAGTTCCCTTAGCTTATTATGAGCACCAGAGATATTAGTTACATTGCCGTTGCGGTAAGCCACGCCTGGCAACAAACCGCTTTAAGTATAACAAGAAACTATTAGGGGAGAGATCCAAAACCAGCTCCAAGTGATTTACATTTGAGCCAAAGCAAACAAAACCGCGATATAAATTTTATATGGCACCTTTCCACGAATTCGATACGAGGTTAAAGAAGGACCACAAAGATCGATACCAGTAACCACAAATGGGCGTTGTACTTTTTGATGATCGACTGGAAAATTACTCATTCTTTGTCTCATCAACTTAGACTTGTAGTGGAAACAGCTACATATTTTCGAATAATTTTTCGAACCATTTCTCTAGCATTTATTATGCATAGCTTTTGTCGAAGAAGTCCAGCTAAAACCTTTAAGCCAGCATGTAAGTTAATGCAACGTAAGTGCTCAATATAAAGTATTATAAAGCGATTATCTTTTGGCACTTAAGCTGGAAATCGAGCATCATATGGGATGGGTGCATTAGACAACTTACCGCCGACTCGAACCAACTTAACTTCTTTGTTATTCAATTTAATATCTAGAATAAACGGAATTAATTTTTGTAGCGATGGTTGAACTAAATTCTTGTTTGAAAGAACAGTGATCTCATCAGTAAAATTTATACTCTGTATGTAAGATATTCTTTTCCATAAAGTAATTTCTAGCTCTGCACTGGAGCCTGAAGGTGAACAATATAAAAAATACCGATCTATTGGGTATCTATTAAAAATACGGAAAATTTTAGTAAATATTCAGACTATTGTATAATATGAAGAATGGTTATCGATAATTTGGTCAAAAGTAGAGGCAAGTGGATTATCCTTTATACAAGTAAACAGAACAGCCTTTCTTCTTTCCAAAATTTCTGTATTGTTGTACTCCTCGTAAGCGGGCCAACGAGAAACTTCTTCGAATGAAGATTGACGGCCATTGAACCAAATTGCTGCTGTTAATTCTGCTGCGCTGCAACCACGAGAATCAATATCTGCAGGATAACTTTTCGAGGGAACATGGCGCCATTGGATTTCTCTAGTTAGTTCCTGAAGTTCTGAAATTCGATTTGCTACAAAATAATTCAATGTTGATGCATTTAGTTTTAGCCACTGTAAAACAATTTTTGAATCTGTCCAAAAGAAAATAAGGGATACAAATTTAGAAATTTGGTTTTAACTTTGGACCATGTTTTACTGAGCAATCCTGTAGCACATAATTCGCGACGAGGTAATGATTGAGCATTTATTGATTTGGCGATTAACAGAGTCGTTCTGTTCTGTAAGACAATATAATATATACAGCACCCAAATGTACGTTGGGATGCATCGCATGTATTTCGACGAGTGTATTTTCTAATGTCAAAACATAACGAGGTACTCTAATTTGTGTATAAATCTTCCTTTATTTGGATAAAAAGTTTTTCTAGATTAGAGTTTATATCCTCATCACAAACGATGTTTCGTAGCCACATTTCCTGGGGCCACATCTTGCAGCAAATAGCGAATAAGAGGCCAAGCAAAACAAAAGGTTATCTTGTCTTGGATTCTAGGACTTGTCGTTTTGCTTGTTTTTATTATGACTTCTTCCTCTACATTTTTAATAAAGTCAATTGCCAGCTGAAGGCCATGTAGTGTAAAATTTTCATAATTTCAGTTTACTTCAAATTTAAAACTTCGAAATTATCGGCGCCAGTAAGAACGTCGTCTACATATAAATTCTCAGGTAATACTTGTAAGCCAACTAGATATGATGATAAATAATTTTCTTTATATCCATTGTCCAGTCTTGACAGAAAAAATATTAATTATTATGGCATTCATGACGTTCATTTCCGAGCCAAACGATAAAAGCGAATAAATGACCCTTGGACATTTGAGAAACATTAAAAAGATCAGTAAATGAATATATTATTGTCATATCGTTCCTGTAATCGCTCCAGAGCCTTCTGGCAATTCACATCTTTTACTTGGAACGGTTCCATAACACCTAAATCAGGTCCAAAAAAGGGAATTCATCAAATAATTGAATTTATCAACACCATTAGTCGATGAATTCTCATGGACCATATTATTAAATATTGTTATAAATCTTTTGTAGTCGCCATACCTCCCATGAAATCGTGGCAACTTCAATGATGGCAATCGGCTTTGATGTGACACTCCCGATATTGAAACGTGAAAAACTATGTTCCGCTGAAGTTGAGCAACGACTTTTATTTATATGGGACAACAACTTTGCTTTGGCCGCGATGGAACTTCTAAATCACTTTTTTTTTTTGGAGGGGGGCTTAACTTACCGTTGGGGCTTAACTTTTAACATTGCAAAATGGTTGCATCAACTTTGTCGCCATCTTTTTTATTTTTCTTTTGTACATATATTTGGTTGATCTTTGTTGTTGCAACGAAGATAACTCTGAGATACTAGTATTGGTAGTTCTGTTATCATCGTAAGCCATTTTGAAAAAATCTAAAATATTACAAAAAAAAAAAAAAAAAAATACTTTTTATATAGATGAAAAAGCGCTATTTTATTTTGATATATGTACCAATTATGTATTTTCAATAACGGCACTCTTTAAAATTTTCAAAACACATCATAATTCAAAAAAAGGGCTACCACACACATATTATTTCGATGAAGAAACGAAGACAATTTGTTTTAATTACAAAAGTAAAATTTCTTATTTTTAATTCTGATGGCAGTGGTTAAAAAACAACTGTAACACCAAAGGTATCCAACGACGAAAATGAGAAATCCGTGGCAAAAATGTTGCACAAATCAAAAAGGTCTTTATAATTTTATTTTGAAGGGACTCTACGGGCCCATTAGTTTTTTATCCGAACAAAAAATATAATTAAAATATTTAAATTTTATCCTAACACGGACCGCCCTGTCACGGTGGCATAAAAACAAATTAAAATATTCATAAAAATTGATAAAAACTAATTTTCAATTTATATATTTATCATCAGACAAAAGCTAATAAAAAAACAAGGAACATCAAAAAAATAAAAGAATTTAGAAAATAAGATTGTTGAAGTTATTCACAAAAATAGGGGTATGTGCACTAGAGATGTTCAGAAAACTAAATAGATAAACAAGTTAGAAAATTATAGTCGGTCTAGACCGACTATACGATACCCTATACCATGGTTTAGAGAACCTACCATTCGGTCTAACTAATTCGGTATAGAAAATAAGCATAAACCAAATTTGAGTGGCATTGTTATAAATTTTTGGCTGCAGAAATGAAAAAGTTCATATCGGATGCTATATTTATATGGGGACTAGGTCGAAAAATGGACCGATCTTGACCATGTTTGGTAATGTCACTTATATTTAGAAAAAATATATACGACCCAAATTTGAGAAAAATCTGTGCAACATTTTTGTTTTTTGATACACTTAAGTGAAGATTGGGAAGCAGCCTATGACTAAGAATTGTCCTATACAGATTATTTTTGGACCACTGATTAATGGATATAATAAATACATACAAACCCAATTTGACTGAGATCTATATGATAATTTGGAACTTATGGCAATTTATGTCGATTTCACAGGGGTCATTTTTATGGCCAATAAAGCTTATATACCAAATTTCATCAAAATACATTCATATTTGCGACCTGTAATTTATTAATTACAAGGTTTACATGTTCAGACAGACGGACGGACGGACATACATCGCTAAATCGACTCAGAAAGTGATTCTGAGTCAATCGGTATAATAAAAGATGGGTTTAGGTCAAATATTTTTGGTTGTTACAAACAGCAGCACAAAGTCATTCATTCAATAACATGAGAGACGTATGTTTGTATACTAGCAGAGCCCTGCACTTGAAATTCGAGTGCAATTACCTTTTATATTTGAATTTATGCTACAAAAAAAGAAATTGAATTAATTTTTTTTCTTTTTATATTTTTTATTCTATATAGGTATATATAGAGTGCATGACTATTTAAATAAAACTCATTAAATTATTATTTTACACGGAATATATATAAATGGGTTTGTTAATAAATTATTTTATAAGAACCTAAAGGTATGCTAATCAATTTTAGCTAATTCACAATTCAACGCAAGGCTTTTAATTTACAAGTTTTGCAAACACATTAAAAAATTTAATAAACACACATACAGCATTGTATAGCACAAACATGTGTTTTATGTATTTGTTAGTAGCAACTTTAAAATTACCAAATGAACCAAAAGCCAAAAATGGTGCACATCTGTAAAGAATTACCTTTCAAATGGTATATTTTTTTGTCAAAATTGTTTGGTAACTGAGAGAAATCGCATTGCCTATTAATATTATAGATTATGTTAGCATGCTAACAGTGTTTTTGGATAGCTAAATATAACATACAACACGTAAACAAGTAGGGAAGACAAAAGGCAAAACAATATTAGTGACGACATTATCAACAGTGATGGTATCATGATTGGTGATCTGACCCGAAAAAATTGATTCTAAAAATATATATATATGTATATCACTATTCTGCTACACAAATATGACATTTAATCTATTTTTAAAACAAATATGTGAGTCAAATAGAAGCACAACTTCAACATATTGCCTAATCCAAAATCGATTCATATATATTGGACTTTTGGCTTCAAAAATATTTATTTTTCATACTTTATGTTTTTATTTTTGGGAATTTTTTTGAAAACTTTTTCAAAGAATTTGTTTTTTTTTCATAACAAATATTCAAAAATGCTATTCAATAGAGTCGATGGAAATGGATTAAGACAAATACATACTTTTCGCAGAATAATTGTTTACGTCCTGGAAAATCTTCAGATTTAATAGATGTTGTCATTTCCAAAAATCTAAATTGAAAGGCAATATCCACAATAATATTTCATAACCTCTCTTCGGAAGAAAGAGTCACTTGCAATAGTGAAATATTATTAAAAATCTATTATTATTTAAGGCATATAGTAAATATACTCGACTAAGCAGTCATATTAACACAATTTCATCATACCTTTGTGAATGCGACTTATAGACTAAACATCTGTTGATGTTTCAGCTGTGGAAAACTCTAAAGGGGAAGTTATATGGAAACGAAGGTCTCCTGTAGAAGAGGATTGTTGAAACAGATCTTATATTTAAAGCCTTATAATAAAATAAGACAAAAAATTTTTCTCTATTTATTTCTAAAAATGAGACGCTTATTCTCCACGAGAAGCCCGTTTTTGATTATAAATTGCCAGCAAAAGTCTATTATTATCCTTTCGAGGACCAGTAGTAGTCCCATTTCTATGGCTCTTGCAACGTACATTGTCTGTAGATATGAGTAAATAAAAAAATTACTCGGATGCTGAAATTTTCTTAGATTCTTAGTAGCAGTAGCTGCAATGTTATAGTTTTATAAGTTGGCAGAGAATTTTTATTTATAGAAAAAAAACTCATTTCTTGAATATGACTGTTCGATTAAATTGAGTTTTTGGCCCTGAGTGCTATTGACGTTAAGAGTGTATGAGCGTGAATATGAAAAAAAAGAAAATAAACGGATTTTATGTCAAAAACATAAAGTCGAGTTGAGTTGGTAAATTCTAAAGAAACAATCGGCATTTGGTTATGTTCTTGTTTAGGGTTAGACATTCGCATATACATAAAGACTTCTTAATTGTAAAAGAATTTTTGTATATCAGAGATTTTATGATACGCCATGACTCAAAGTATAAATATAAACTCCAAGTCAATAAAAAGGTAAAGAAAAACTTTTATTATTATGACCAATCGACAAAAATTTTTGTTGAAAGTTTTTGTTTTTACTTGAAACGTGTAATGAAAGCAATCCCATTCTAAATATCTTATTTTATTGTCACTAACACTACTCCCGACTCTCGCTACTACTGACTCATGAAATATTCATTAAAATTAAATCTCATTAGCATAAATTTGACCTCCATTCAGCTTCAAAATATCTTCTCATCATGTTCTGTTCAATGTCAAAATATTATTTCTTCTTTGTTATTTTAGGTAACGCATATTTCAGATAATGAAGTTCATTTGAATATACTCGCAGTAGTTAAATGTTAATGTTCTACAGTGATGGTTGGCTGTTTATATATATATATATATATACATATGTACCTATATAGAAGTTATATGTATATAAGTTCTCGTCGTTCCCATAAGGAGCATTGGGCTTGGTTGATTGTTACCTTTTTTGTAAAAGGAATCTTAGTAGGTTTGTATATACAAACTTACATACACATCGTATTCCACGCCCTGAAAAATTATAATTATTAGAACATTGGTGCTAATTATATCGGTTATTCCAGTGTTTGCTAAAGTTTTTTGAATTGAAATAACTTCTTTTTAAATGAATAATCAATATTTTTTTTAGCCAAAACAATTTTCAAGTAACTTCCAGATTTTTTTCACACAAATAAATAATAATATTATTTATTATGAGTACTTTAAGATATGACCTCTCTTTAAAAATTTTTTTTTTCGAATTTGTTTTTTCATAAATGTCTTCTAAAATCCTTCAGAAATAATGTCCAAAAAGGATTTTTTGAAATTCAAATTATTTTTGGAATTACAGAGCTATATATGTATATATATATTTGCATGACAATATAGAAAATTCTTGTAATAAAACTTTAAATGAGTTTTAATCGAAATCACTTTTTTCAAATTGGGGTGTCGTTTTTCTTGAGAACCAGATGTCGTACCGAAATTCAGCGGACGACGTTTTGTAGGTAATCACATCAGGCAGGTCCTGAACTAATTGGATAATTGGGCTAGCTTTACTACCGAAGGAGGGGTGGAGCAAAAACCAAAAACAGCTAATTTTTGAATTTTTTTAAAGAAATCGCGCCATTTGGCAATTGTTGATATTTTGGAAATATCCTAGTTGAGGACCTGCCGGACATGATTACCAACAAAACGCCGTTCACCGAATTTCTGGTTCTCAAGAAAACTGTACCACTTTTCATCGCTCTGGGAGGGAAGGATAAAAAATAGAAAGATAAGCAAGTACAGAAAAAGTTAGAAAATTACGTCTTCTTTTACGTACAAAAAACGAAAGCTAATAAATTGAAAAACGACTAGCTATAGCGGGTTTAAAAACGTTATTTTTAATTTCAACGCTTTAATTTTTCAGCAAACTTGGGTCTTGACTCCTTTTATGGTTTACAGATCTATTATCTTGAGTATATGATTGAAAGTTTTTTTTTTACGAAACTCAACCACATTTCAATAAGTATGAATGCGTATAAGTACAAGAAATTATGAATCATGATTCAACTCTACTCATTTTTTCAATACTCATTGCAGATCTCTGCTGTGTTTGTTATGTAACAATTATTTATCCACTGAACTATTACAAGAAACGCATTTTTTGGATGCGTCTCCACATTTTAGGCCATATCTTGGGACAATGACGCCCTCTTCGCCCAATTAAAAATGACAAACAGTATTGTCCTAATTTTAACCAGAAAAACGTTTTACTACGGGTATAGCTTGTGAATAAGCGTGATTTCAACACATGTTCGGAGAGACATCGCTACATTGAGTCAAGAATATATGTATATTAGAGCGACTCACAAAAAAAAAGTGAAACAAGTAAGAAAATTATAGTCGGTCTAGACCGACTATACGATACCCTATACCATGCGTTTATATACCCTATCTCTCAGACCCAACTAACTGGATATAGAAAATAAGCATAAACCAAATTTGAGTGAGATTTTTATTAATTTTTTTGGCTGCAGATATGAAAAAGGTTATATCGGATGCTATATCTATATGGGGACTAGGTCCAAAAATGGACCGATCCTGACCATGTTTGGTAAAGTCTCTTGTATTTTCTAAAAATATATACAAACAAAAGTTGAGAAGAATAAGTGCAATATTTTTGTTTTTTGATAGATTTAAGTGAAGAACGGGAAACAGCTCTATATGGGGCCTATGACTAAAAGTTGTCCAATAGGGATCATTTCTGGACTACTGATTAATGGATGTAATATATACATACAAACCCAATTTGACTAAGATTTGTATGATAACTTGGATCTTATGGCAATATATGTTGATTTCATAGGGGTCATATGTGTGGGGGCTAGGTCTGAACATGGACCGATTCTCACCAATTTCAATAGCGTTCATCCCCTGGCCGACAAAAGATCAAATACCAAATTTCATCAAAATATATTCATATTTGCGACCTGCAGTTTGATTACAAGCTTTACATGGACACACAGACGGACGGACGGACATCGTTAAATCGAATCAGATAGTGATTCTGATTCGATCGGTATAATTAAAGATGGGTGTGGGTCAAATATTTTTGGTTGTTACAAACAGCAGCACAAAGTCATTATACCCAAACCACATAGTGGTATAGGGTATAAAAAGTGCCCTCTAGAAATATACCTTGGTTTATTCTATAACGATTACCAAAATATTTCTGGTCTATCGTTAACACAATCCGAGCTGGACCGTTTTCAAAAAAGGTATATTTTTTAGTTTTTTGAAAATATTTTCATTTTTTCCATATCGACGTATCCAATATGAGCATGACAAGATAGGTTTTTTCAAGGCGCGTTTAACGGTATATAAAACATGTCCAACCCTGTCCTAAAATGAGTCAATTAGAAAATCAAATGAAAATATTTTTAAACATTACTGGATTGAAAATAACATCAATTAATTTATTTTTCCTTAATATGTATGCATTTAACTAACATCTAATGGCGTGGAAACAATATGGTTAACCATAGGCAATATGGATATCAAAATTTTTCTTTTCTTAACTACATATCATTTCTGTGAAAAAAAAATGGAATTTCGATAATATACATTTTTCACGGTGCTCCGGTGTAAATTTAAACAAGAATGTGGAGTTTATTACATTTAGAAGTGAATTTAGTTTCTAAATGACACCAGGATAAATTTCAGACCAAAAGCAAAAAAAAAAGAAAAACAAACACGAGACGTTTTCTTTAATGGCATATGTTCTTATTGGAATTTAATTGATATTCTATCTTCTTCCAAATTTAAATTTTGCTTAAAACTGGAATTTGATCCTTATTCCATATTTCCAAAATCTCAATTATTGTTATTTTGAAATAATTGGATACGCCAATCTTTTTATTTTGTGCCCTCATAAAAAACAAATGCCCTATTATTGCGAACTGCAGTGGTAGTTTAGTTTTATCTAATTTTTGAGCAGAAAAAATTTTTAATGAAATTTATTTTTAAAATAATTTATATTATTATAATTTTTGTGAAACTCAAATGCCTCAAAATAAGTGCATGGTGCATAAATCAAATTTTGAAACTTTGGATGACATAAAGTTTATACAAGTAGAAAATAAAAAATTTATGTTATTTTGAATGTTGATTTGATTTTCTAATTAACTCATTTTAATACAAAACCCATTAAAAATTACATATTTTAGTGAACATCACAACAGTTAGGACATGGTTGGACATGTTCTATATACCGTTGAACGCGTCTTGAAAAAACCTATCATGTTGTATCCATATTAAATATGTTGACATAGAAAAATATGAAAATATTTTCAAAAAAAACTAAAAATAGACCTTTTTTAAAAACGGTGCAGCTCGGAATAAGTTAAAGCTAGACCAGAAATATTTTGGGAGTCGTTATAAAACAAACCAAGGTAGATTTCTAGGTGGGCACTTTTTTCACTTTTTTTCTCTCCATACAGAGTGAGTCGGTCTAATGTATATATGTCCCTTATTGAGTAGGATTTTCATTTTTGTATGCATAATAAACGGAATTGCAAAATTTTTCTGAAATTTTCTCAGAATCATTAATGAAAACCACAATATTCTGTTAATTTTCCTTATATCTTCTCTTTTGCTTATCTATCTAAATAACTTTCTTAGTCAAACCTACACACAAAAAAAGAATTTGTTGGAAATAGGTTATCATTAAAAAATTTAATTATTTATCAAAAAAAATTTATTGTAATTCTAATATTTCTTTCTAAAATACATCTTATTAATAATTCATAACAATCGATTTAGAATTACTTTCTGAGACTAGTTAACGCTACCTGTTCATCCTTCTGTCTGTCTGTCTGTGTACCCATGTAAACATTTTAATCAAAATAAAGGTCGCAAATATAAATATTCTTTGATGAAATTTGATACATGACGATGTCTAATGAAATTGGATGTTCAGAATTGGATGTTCGATTGGCAAAAAAATTCTGCTGCCACAACGATTCCGTTCTCTGTTAGTATCTACTCATTTACAGGTGACAGCAAAATTCGTTATTCACCTTCCATCAGTTAATGGCCAAAGGTCCCCAATGAATTCATTACATTGCAACAGGATTTTTGCAGCAATTAAACTATTATGTTATCGTAGCCGAGGACATTTGTTGAAGTCTCCGTCGAGGAACCTGAAGATGACCTCGACGAAGACTTCGACGACTTCGACAGTGACCCCCTCTTTTAACCGATTGTGACACCCTGGGCTGCTGCTGTCAACTATGGTGAATGGGCGACAAAGGATGGTTGACAGGACGACATTTTATTTTATCTGTAAACCGCACTTTTCCGGCCAGCAGCACCAGCGATCTAAAAATCACCATCACAACAACCTACATTAAATACAAATATTTATAACGAAGCCAGAAAAACCACCCCGTCTTTCATTTCAACAACGAACAACACTCAAACAAAACGTAAGTAAAGTGATCTTTAACTTACTAACCACAAAAAATAACACGCACACACATACCCGTACATACGCAAATCATTCAGAAGATACTTTATTAATTTGTTTATGGTCCTTGCTATCACATCACATATACCAAATACCAAATAATTGTTGTACAAATGGTTTGCTATAACTCAATTCAAATATTTGAACTGATATGAAAACCAAACATATAACAAAAACTCAAACAACTTTTGATATATTTTCGTGGAGTAAATTGTGTGATCTACTGAATGGTAAATTGAAGGAAGTTGATAGAGAAGACGATCGAAATTCATTAAAAGTTTAAATTGATGGGCTTAAGGAAGAAAATAAAAAGCTAAGGAGGGACATAAATAAGTTATCAACTCGTTTTGAACATATAGTTTGCAATTACGGTTCTAATAATATTGTTGTTAGTGGCCTAAATAGTAAAAATGTATCTGCAAAAACCACATTTTTAAAATTATGTTCAGACATGCTTTCTCTAAATTTAAGTGCGGTAGGTGCTAGTTCACTGCCACGGAAAATACATATTTTTATCTTTAGATATTTTTTTTTGGAAACTAGTAATATTTTTGCTGTGAAAAGTAACCGGAAAGGCATTCAATTTATATACAGAAGGATTATATCCATATTGACAAAACGTGCGGTATAATCTATGGCAACTAATCAAATCTAATTCCAATCATAATAAAAATTTTAAAGTAAGGCTTGGTGAATTTTGTACTTTTATAAACAACAAGAACTATTGACTAGAACTAGTCAATAATTGTCTTCTATTGGAATACAAAAGTTGACACTGTGTTTATAGTTGTGCTATTGCAGAGTGTCAATAATCGTATGAATCTTTTATTTAAATATTAAGCTCTTAAATGCCTAAAAACTATGCGGAAAAAAGCCTCCAGGATGCTCTTGAAGCTGTCAAGACACAAGGAATGTCCAACAAAGCCGCAGCAAAACTTTATGGTGTCCCGCGAACTACGCTTGTCTTTAGATTAAGTAACAAATTTACAAAAGTAAGGCCTGGTCCTCAAACAATTTTGTCCAGTTCCGAAGAGGAAATATTGGAAAATTGGGTAACCACATCCCAAAAAAAGGGTTTCCCAAAAAGAAAAGAAGATGTTCTCCATGCCGTCAAAGATTTTCTTGAGAATGATAAAAGGGATCATCCGTTTGGGCCAGAAAATACACCTGGGAATGGTTGGTTTAAGGCCTTTTTAAGACGACACCCTAATATTTCTCTTAGAACTCCAGATCCCGTTACATCGGCAAGTGCTACAGTTGGAGCATCCGACTTAAGATTATGGTTTGCTAATATTGAAAATTATCTCAAAGAACAGGATTGGCTGAATATCCTGGACGATGCAAGCAGGGTTTTTAATGGTGATGAAACCAATTTTTTATTGTGTCCGAAAACCAAAACCGTATTGGCGGCGAAAGGTGCGCGCAATATATATGAAGTGGACCGAGGGCTTGCAAAATCGAACTTAACAGTAATGTTCTCATTCTCTGCTTCGGGTGTTTTGGTTCCACCCATGGTAATTTATCCATATAAAAGAATACCGGATGATATTAGAAAATCTTTACCTAAAGGATGGGGCCTTGGTATAAGCGATAATGGCTGGATGACCAAAGAAGTTTTCTACGAGTATATTTCTAAGGTATTTCATCCACATCTTTTAAATTCTGGAACAAAATTTCCAGTTATATTGTTCGTTGATGGTCATGCAACACATCAAACTTTACCGGTTAGCAAACTATGTGTTCAGCTAGGCATAATATTGATCGCATTATATCCAAATGCTACACGGATTTTACAGCCAGCTGATGTTGCGGCATTCAAGCCACTAAAAAATGGCTGGAATAGAAAAGTTTCTGAGTGGCGCCGACAAAATAGCAGTGAATCTCTTACAAGGCAAAATTTTGCTCCACTGCTTAATGAAGTGATCCTTACATCTATTTCACCTAAAATTATCCAAAATGGATTTAGAGCGTGTGGAATTTTCCCTTGGAATATGAATGCGATTGATTTCTCCAGGTGTCTTGGAAAATCTTCCAAGAAGCAGCTAACAGACGGTCCCACTCAAAATCAAAATAGTATAACTGATAAAACTATCAGTTATTCTACTTTTTCTGGATTGGTTGGAGCTCAAAAACTGAAAGAATTTGAAAACGCTTATAGTGGCATTGGAAGCACCTTGTATTGCTCGGAAGACTGGAAAATACTATACCAAATATTTTTGCAGTTTCAGACACTCTGTTTGCCTATTGAAAACAACATGATTGAAATTGAAAACCATGCCAAGTCAGTGGATAATGAGACAATAACGCCAATCAATTTATGGGATGGATTTGATATCAATAATATTGAGAAATTTATATATATTGATAATGAACAGGCCCTAAATGAAATTCCGACTAATGAACCGACGCAGCTAAGTCCTCAAGCTGCTATTAATATTGGTGATTACTTGGATTGGCCAATAACACCAGCGCGGCAGGGCGTTAAGCCTTTGAAAACAAAGAAACCATTTGTAATAACAGACCCATTGTGGATTCAAGCGGAGCAAATAAAAAAAGAGAGCAAAATTAAAGAAAGCTTGGCCAAGGAAGAAAGGAAACTTACAAGGATTGATAATAAAAAGAAGAAAGAAGCAATAAAAAAAGGATTTACCAAGCTAGCACCAGCTAAAAAACTAACAACAATAAAGCTACCTACAAAAAATCTTCTTCCAGTACCTTTACTCTCCTCTGGTACTCCTGCAAATACATCAGCTTTGGGTAAGTTTTATAAATTTTATATACTATATTATTTCATTCTATTAGCTAACCCATATCATTTTAGAAATAACCCAGCTTAAACATAACCACCAACACATAACAAACGTTAACCTAAATATAGATACCAGTAGCTATGTTCTGTAACTCTCACATCGGAAAGTTTTCACATGGAACGTATAAAACTGAAACAAAAACGTTGCGAACTGACACAAAATATTGTTTCTCCCATTCGACTGGTTCTGTAACTTTATTTTGTGAGAACTATCTGTCACGTAACGTTTTTTCTCACATTTATTGGAAAAATGAGAAAAAAGTGTTTCTGTAAAGTATGCATGTGAAAAGATTTGAAGTTGAACTGTCAAATTCACTCACAACTGAAATCTATGCGAGATAAGTTTTTAAATTCAGTTGCTTTAAAAAAAAAATATATATATAAGATGACATCGAATATTGGAGAAAAGGTAAAAAATATGTTAATTGTTTATTTATATTTTACTTTTAGTATTTACATTTAAATTTTTTTTTTGCAATTATTCAGAAAGTGCAACGAATTTCCCAAATTCAAAAAAAGAAAAACTTGTGGACTACATGTCTTCCAATTTGGAATTTGCCAGAGGACATTTTGTATGATTCAACGGATCACACTTAAACTGATCCTTTTTAAGGCTGATTCTTGATCTTTTCCTAACAGATAATAAAAGCAAAACAGATAAAGCGCTTGTGTAGTAAAAGTTTTGTTACAATCACAAATTTTATTGTATGAATTTTGAAAATATATATTTATTTTTTTAGTTGTTCGAATGATTTTGTAGTAAATGTTGTATAATTTTAATAACAAAAAAAAATAGTAATTCAAGAACTAAAAAAAAATCGTTTACTACATTTCTACTACAAAAAGCTGAAAAAATAAATAAAACTGTTTAAAAAAATATCTAATGAATAAATTTATTAATAAAATGATAAATTGTTTAAATAAATGATTAATTTTAGTATTATCTAATATTATTAATAAATTTATGTATTTATTTATTTCATTAATAAGCTAATTTTGTAAATTCACGTATACGTAAAAGTTTAAACAAAACTGTATAAACTGTATAATATAGTATATTATATTAGTATATTATACTATAAAAATATAATTTCATAAATCCATTTTTTGATAAAGTTAAATTTTATTTCTATATGATCCATAGGTTCTTTATGCGGGGTAAAATTAATTAACATGTTTTCTTGATATATAATTTAATTTTTGAATTATTGAAAATATATTGATTTTAATTAATCTTTATTTCATAAATAGAATATTATTTAAATTAAATTATTAAGTTTATAATAAAACTCAATTTTTTAATTAATTTTTTTTTTTAAATTAAATTGTTTTTTTAATTAAACAATCAATTGCTTATTTGAATCAATAAAGTTATTTTTTTAAATAGTATAACAGCCATTCTGGGAGGGGAGAACTTTTTTGGAGGATTTTCTATACTGACTTAGTACTTTTACAATGCCCACGACCATTTCGACAGTATAATAAAGGAATAAATTAATTTATTAATCAGATAATCAGTTGATTGATTAATAAATTAATTTATAAATCAGATAATCAGTTGATTAATTAATAAAAAAAATCAACCAAAATTCAGTGGGGGCCTTTTGGGCTCAATTGACTTAAAAATGGTTGATTTTAAATTAATTGTTTATTAAATTCATTTAATTAAGTTATTATTATTTAACTAAAAGTATAAATTTATTAACTTATTTAATTATTTGTATTTTAATTAATCGAATTAATATTTAATGAATAAATTAATTTTTTAACAAATCAATCATTATAATTTAACTCTAATGGCTTTTTAATTATAAATTGTTTGGTTTTTTAATTAACCAATTAATTGTTTTATCAATTAATAAAATGTTTTTTTAACTAATCAATTTTTTTAAGTTAAACAATTGCATTATTAATTTAACATTTAATTGATGTTTTTATTAATCAATCAACTGACTATTTGAAGCGATTAATAGCTTTAATACCATAGCGTTGATACCACCACATACCTTAAACTTGAATGATACTGAAACTGTAACAATATCGGACTATGATGATAAGGATAAAGAAAAATCATTCTGAGACAATATTCACTTATATGGGCACTCTTTAAGTACTTATATATGCACTTTTTAGGCACTTATATATGTACTTTTTAAGTACTTATATGCACTTTTTAAATAATTTTATTAAAGTTTCAGACAGCTTCATAACGAGCTCTTGCGTCTTCTGGATTTTCACATTTGATCTAAATCAGGTGGCAAATTGTGTTCCAATACCGGCGCTATAGCTTCTTCACTAGAAGCACACCGAGATGAAAGCCATGTAATAAAACCAGTGCCCAATCCAATATCATAGCAATTTCTAACTCAACATCTCTCTTCGCAGGGTTTTTAGTGTTGTTTTTTGTAACCTTTTCTTTCAGCTCAATTTTAGGATCCGTTTTGATGGTCTTAGCATTCGTATCAATAATTACTTGATGTATTATTAGATTTTGTAAATCATTTATGGTTTCCATCGTAGCATTTTTATAACCTTGTACTATAACGTTGGCTTTAATAGAATCTCTAGAAAACAAATATATTTAGATATGATTTTTTAAAGTTTATAATGCATACTCACAAATAACTGCAAGCTTGCTTTAATATTTCTATATCTAAGCCCACGGAATAATGACGTTCATAATCGACCACAAAAGTTTGCTCCGACAAACATTCGGTTAATAAGGCAATGTATTCTTGGGAAGGTATTAAAATTTAATTCTCTATAAGATAACATGTTTCTTAAAAGTTTTTCGAAACTTTTAGCAAAGTACTTACGGTTTTGATAAGACCGTTTCGATATATGAGTAGGCAATACTACGAAATGATTTCAAAAACTGCAAACGAGCATAATTTAACCATAGTAAACTTTTAGCCCCCTCATTAAAAATATTCTTGCATAAAAAAGGCAGCGTGTTATCATTCAGTTATCATATCATCATTATCGTATCAGTTAATAGAAGTATATTGAACATTTTTCACAAATTTAAATTAAAAAAAATTATTTCAAGTTCTTAAATTTTTATACACATAATTTTATGTTTACTTTTATTTGCTTTGTTTGTTTTTATTTTTTGACAGCTGACTTGGAATATTCCAATAACAACGTAACCAGTGTTGTAACTTTTCACATTAAGATACAGACACAGTTTTTACTCACAAATCGAGAAACAGTGGAATTTTTTGTTTCATACTTTTCGATGTGAGAACTTTTCACATAAAATACAGAACACGGGTACAGGTTAGGAATGTGATATTATCTCTAATCTGTTAGTATTATAATTTAATTCATATTTTTAGTTTCAAAAAAATTTAAAAAATTGGTGGAAGCAATTGTAATGAAGATGTAATTGAAACTAGTCAACCTAATATCAGCCATATTAGAAATCTCTTTCAGGATACTGAACATATTGGCGAAAATAAATGTGCGATTGGATCAATTTGCTACGCATGCACTTTTTCTTTCACGAAGACAGCAGTTGGAATTAAGTGCACTAAGTGCATCAGAGAAATGCATATTTCATGCATTCAAAGGCTCAATATACAGTACATTCCTGTATTCGTGTGCAGCAAATGTCTGAATTAATTTATTTATTTTTATTAACACACAAATGAATTGTGATTTTAAGTTTATTTACATGTGAAGTTTTATTTAATATTAATTTTGGTAGCTTTATTAACAAATGAATTGTGATTTTATTTTTATTTACATGTGATATTTTTTTATCATTATATAAATAGCTTGCTAGCTAATTTGAATTAAACAAAACTAAGTCAAAACTCTTTTATTTATTACTACCTAGCGATAACTATTTTTGATATGTCAATAGCTATATATTTACGTGATGTCAATAACTGTACTTGAGTGTTAACCATTGTATTTTGAAGCCATGTCAATAGTTGTACATGAGTGTCAATTACTATACATTTTAATAGTCTTTTTGAAAAATGAATATTAAACAATATTCCGACACTTCTCTTCGCTATGTAGCTATAGAAATGCAATTCTAAACAACCGTCTAATGAGCTTATTAAAAAAGATTTCCACATCCCCTTACCAAATATTTATGACGGCGTTGGCTCAAAAAATATTCCTTATGAGTGTCAACAATTGTATCGCTTACGCTACTCTTTGTCAATGGGAAAAATAGTGGCTTACTCAAATGATGATGAAGAATTTTTATTAACTTTATCTGATTGTATAATTGAGGTTATTGCTATGGTTGGAATAGAATTCTTAGCTGTACCCATTAACACAACTAATTCATCTACCCAATAGCAATACAACACCCTTAATTTGGTATCGTACAATAAAGCAAATCTTTGTTTTTGAAAATTTTAAAAATATATTATTAAGTCACGGCTTGCACTATAAAATTTTTTTTTTGAAAGTCTGAGTTAATAGTTAATACCCCCTCCCGGGAATAAATTTTGTTTTACCACCTGTGGTAAAGGAAAGTTTATTCCCTGGGGAAGCATAGCTGAGTGCTACGGGGCGCGTCATAGGTTGCGGATAATGAAACGGCCCATAGATATATGGGTTAGCTGCGAATTAAATAAGCAGTCGCGGACAGCTCAGCGGTTGGAGTGGAGGGTCTCAGAGGAAGTGAGGGTGGCACCAAGCTTTCATTAAATTCTGATTGCCTATGAAGCTCTGACGACATGGCGAGCAATTGGCGCCATCTAATTAACCAATTTGCTAACCTTCAGAAGGCAACGGGAAACCACTGAAGTAACACTTCCCTAGAAAACTACATGCAAGACACAAATAATCAACGGCCCTCAGTCTCCGGCAACACGAGGGTGCTAAGAATCCCCGGAGGTAAAACAAAACAAACCATAAACATAGCTACGTGGAATGTACGCAGCTTATATGAACCAGGTAAATTGATAAACACTATCAGAGAAATGAAAAGATTGAAGATAGATATTCTTGGTATAAGTGAAACATGGTTACCAAACTCAGGTATACGTCGATTGGACGATACCAATGTATACTACTCTGGTAATGATACAACACTACACAGAAGAGGTGTAGGTGTTATAATTGAACAAACAGTTCAAAAAAGTGTAACTGATTTTATTCCAATATCCGATAGGGTAATGCTAATTAAATTTGATGCAAAACCCCTAAAACTAAATATTATTCAAGTATATGCTCCCACTGCGGATAGTTCAGAAAATGAAATAGAACAGTTCTATGATGAGATAACTGAGGTTTTGAAATTGACTAAATCACATGACATTAATATAATCATGGGTGATTTTAACGCCAAAGTTGGCAAATCAAAAACAAAAGATGTCACAGGTGAATTTGGATTAGGTGATCGAAATGAAAGAGGTGATCGATTAATACAATTCTGTCAAGAAAAGAATTTTAAAGTAACTAATACTTTATTTTCGTTGCATCCAAGAAGACTATATACCTGGACATCACCATTACACAGCACCGAAAATATTGTACGTAACCAAATAGATTACATACTAATAAATGGACGTTTTGCTTCCTCAATACTCAAAGCAACAACATGTCCTGGAGCAGACGTACCGTCAGACCACAATTTGTTGTTTGCCAAACTAAAACTAAAGCTTTCTACTACAAAAAAGCCAAAACAACAATCTCAGCTCGATCTTGAAAAATTGAAAAACGTACAATTTAAAAATACTTTTATTTGTAAGATAAACCAAGACATTGAAAATATAACAATCACAGATGTAGATCCAATAGATCTATGGGACGAAACAACGACTATGTTAAATAACATAGCAAACACAAATATTGGTTTTAAACGTAAAAACCGTAACCAGAAATGGATTACAGATGAAATTTTGATATTGATGGATGAAAGAAGAAAACACAAAAATAATAATGACTATGAATATAATCGTTTACAAAATCTTATCAGAAGAAAAATACGTGAAGCTAAAAATAACTGGATGGAACAACAATGTTTAGAAATTGAAAATTTGCAAGCAAAACACGACGATTTCAATCTTCATAAAAAGATAAAAGATGTATGTAATATAAGAAAAAATATTCATGCAAATATATTGGTAAACGAGCTTAATGAAACAGTTTCAGAACCCTCTGATAAAAAAGAAATATGGATACAATATGTAAGAGACCTTTTTTCAGATGATTCTAGATCTGTTAACAACGACCAATTGCAAATTCCGGCATTGGAAGGTCCAGTAATTACAAAAGAAGAAATAGTTAAGGCAGTAGATCAATCCAAAAATAATAAATCAGTAGGGTGCGATGAAGTACCAACAGAAGTACTTAAACTCCTTGATGAAAAAGGTATTAAAATACTTGAAAAAGTTTTTAATCATGTATATGATACAGGCATCTTTCCAAACAAATGGCTAAAGTCTACATTTATAGCACTGCCAAAAAAGAGTAATGCGAAAAGATGTAAGGATTTTAGACTAATAAGTCTTATGTGTCATTCACTTAAAATATTCTTAAAAATAATACATCAACGTATATACAAAAAATGCGAATTGTATATGGGTAGAACACAGTTTGGTTTTAAAGAATCAATGGGAACTCGCGAAGCTCTGTTTAGCATACAAGTGTTAATACAGAATTGCAAGGATGTACAAAAGGACGTATTTATTTGCTTTATAGATTACGAAAAAGCTTTTGACAGAGTTCAACATGATAAGTTAATAGAAATACTAAGATTAATCAATATAGACAGTAAAGATATTAACTGTATAAAATCTTTGTATTGGAATCAAAATGCGGAAGTCCGTGTTGGAGACCTAGTGACTGTAAGCATTCCCATAAACAGAGGAGTTCGTCAGGGATGCATTCTATCCCCATTGCTTTTTAACATTTATTTAGAATGCATATTTGAAGAAACTCTTAATCATATGGACATTGGAATAAAAGTAAATGGTCAACATATAAACAATATTCGTTACGCAGATGATACAACACTGTTGGCAGATAACATGAATGATCTGCAGCGTCTATTAAGCGCCGTTAATACAAAAAGCAACCAATTCGGAATATTGAAAAAACCAAATATATGATAATCAGCAGAAATAAAAATCCGTATGCTGGCTGCAATATACATATTAACAACGAACCTATTGAACGAGTTTCAAAGTTTAAATACCTTGGCTGTTGGTTACAAGAAACTTGGGAATGTGACAAAGAAATTAATGTTCGTATAGAAATGGCTAGAAGCACATTTTGCAAATTTAAGAAATTATTAACCAGCCGTGATATTAATATAAATCTCCGAATTAGATTTATGAAATGTTATGTGTGGTCAGTACTATTGTATGGAGTCGAAGCATGGACACTTAAAGTTGTTAACATGAATAAATTAGAAGCATTTGAAATGTGGTGCTATCGTAGATTATTAAAAATTCCATGGACTGACCGAGTAACGAACACAGAAGTATTAAACAGACTACAAAAAGAACGAGAAATTCTAAAAACTATAAAGCGTCGAAAAACTTCCTATCTCGGCCACATCATAAGAGGTGATAAATATGAGCTGCTGCAACTGATTGTACAAGGCAGAATTGAAGGAAGAAGAGGCATTGGGCGGAAGCAAATGTCATGGTTAAGAAATATAAGAAACTGGGCTGGCTTAAGAACCATAGGTGAATTAGTTCACACAGCGAGGAACAGAGATGAATTTCTACAAATAGTCAATAATATTGTATAAATTAAGTTAATTTTAATTATGCATTGTGTATATAAACCTAACTTTAAGCTATTTTCAAATTTAATATTTTACTTATTTTTAAACGTAACTTGCATGTAATCGCTTATATTCAGAATTGGATATGCAATAAAAGAAGAAGAAGAGTTAATAGGTGGGAGCGGAGAGAAGGGAATGGAATGGGGTACATGAATTCATGTATTCAAAAATGTTCTTGTGTTTTTATACCCTATACCACTATGTGGTTTGGGTATAATGACTTTGTGGTGCTGTTTGTAACTACCAAAAATATTTGACCTAGACCCATCTTTAATTATACCGATTGAATCAGAATCACTAACTGATTCGATTTAACGATGTCCGTCCATGTGTCCGTCCGTCCGTCCATCTGTGTGTCCATGTAAACTTTTTAAGCAAACTGCAGGTCGCAAATATGAATGTATTTTGATGAAATTTTGTAGGTAAGCTTTTATTGGCCATAGGATGAACGCTGTTGAAACTGGAAAGAATCGGTCCATGTTCAGACCCAGCCCCCATTCAAATGACCCCTATGAAATCGACATAAATTGCCATAAGATCCAAATTGTCATATAGATCTTACACAAATTGGGTTTGTATGCGTTTATTACATCCATTAATGAGTAGTCTAAAAATGATCCCTGGGACGACTCTTAGTCATAGGCCCCATATAGAGCTGCTTCCCGATCTTCACTTAAATCTATCAAAAAACAAAAATATTGCACTGATTCTTCTCAAATTTTGTTTGTATATATTTTTGCAAAATACAAGAGACGTTACCAAACATAGTCAGGATCGTTCCATTTTTGGGCCTAGTCCCCATATAGATATAGCATCCGATATGAACTTTTTCATATCTGCAGCCATAAAAATTAATAAAAATCCCACTCAAATTTGGTTTATGCTTATTTTCTATTTCCAGTTAGTTGGGCCTAAGAGATAGGGTCTCTAAACGCATGGTATACGGTATCGTATAGTTGGTCTAAACCGACTATAATTTTCTTACTTGTTTAGTTCGTAATTGTCAAAGTGAAGTTATTTTACATTTTCTATGATTTTTATTTTCGTTCATGATTACAGTTGATTTGAATTAATTAAAATTTTAAAAATAAAAAATTTAGAAGAAAAAACAAAATCAATCAACAAAATGCAATTTAAATTAAAAAATAAATAACAAGTTTTTCATCTGGAAATGTCAAACCAGAAAAATAAGTTTAAAGCAATCTTGAAAAAATCTTGAATTTCATTACAAAAATTTCA
Source organism: Cordilura impudica (assembly GCA_963682025.1). Classification (NCBI taxonomy): domain Eukaryota; kingdom Metazoa; phylum Arthropoda; class Insecta; order Diptera; family Scathophagidae; genus Cordilura; species Cordilura impudica. Next base: position 133,914,052 of record OY821521.1, read on the forward strand.
GTACATAGACACAGATGCAAGTTTAAAAGAGAACTAAAAACAGTTTTAAAAAGAAAAATTTCATAGTGTGAATCAGGACATAACAGGCAAATGAATTCACTTCGCATCGTTCTTTCAAAATTATTGTTTACATTGGTGCATGCCATATTATGTTGATGCATTTATCGACTCGGTATAATATATGAAAACTACAAATTCACTCCTGCCTGCTTTGTTTCAAAAGTACTTTCGGTTCTAATAACATATTTTTAGATGAGAGGATTCCAGCATGTTTTCAAACTACCATATTTATACCACTTTGAAAACAAGGTGATCCAAACTGCACTACAAATTATAGCGGATTATCATTGATAGATTAAATATAATTTTGAATCGTGGTAGAAAAATATTCAATATCAAAAGAATACCAAGATAAATAGATAAGTAGTAGGAACACCTACACATTCTTTGTGGAATTTCTTGTGCCTTTGATATGACTCCAAGGAATTCACTTTTTTATAAATTAGCTCGTAAAGTTTTATCATCAAAGATTGTTCGCATCAAAGATTGTTCGGAGGTTACTTATGAAAATAATACTAGTAAAGTACTGCATGCACACAGAAAACATATTCGTTGTTGCAATTGAATTTGTTGCCAACCGAATTTATGTAGTCATATATACTATCACAGTCTTCTGTTGTGATTATTGAATTGTATCGTCCACTTAACCGTGCAATGGTAAACGCAATTGATTTTATATATAAATTTGGTTGTGTGGATTGTGGCATTTAGTTTGAAAATACAATTCATTATATCTATTGATTGTGACAACTATTATTCGGTTTTTACTTATATAAAAAAGTTATGGTTTAGATTTATTTATTTATTAATAACGTACATATTATTCATTGAGCTATATAAAACACTATCTCATAACACAAAATAAAATTAAATACTAATCCCTTGTTTCATTACAATAAACAAATTAAATCGAAAATTCGGTCATCGAAAACATATTTAATACAGAATTTGGTATTTTTCTCTCGGTTGCAAATGCCAATAAAGGTTAAGAGTTTGGATTTCTGTTACTGTAACCAAAAAATAATTCTTAATACAAATTTATTTATAGTACTTTTATCAAGATTTTGTTACAATATCTGTGAACAAATAGTTTCAATTACCAATATTTAGGACTGAATCATGTGATACTACATTTAATTAAGTTGCCTCAATTAAATTAATTTATATAAAGATTTTGATTGATAAAGGGAAGTAATTTTATTGTATACCTTAATTTCAGAAGACTTCTGTTTGTATGGTAGGTATTGAAGAAAATCTGTATTTTCAAATATTAAATAATAATTACAAATGTTCTTATTATCTTCTTAATACATTCTTCTAGTGGTAAACGATTTTTCTGTGTGTGGAAATACTTTTTTTCAACCTTTCAAGGTTTATGTTGGCATAAAATAGCGGTGTTTATTAAGCCCTATTTTGCTGGTATTTGATCTAAATTTCCTAGCTGATTTCCTTCCTGGTGGTGGAAACGTGGTAGATGTTCTTGTTAGAATACCTCTTAATACTGCTGACATCACCATTATGCAGATTCTCCAATTGTGATTAAAAATATGATTGATGCTCTCCAAGTTTATTGTGTTATGTGGCGTCTTCAATTTAAAATGTATAAGATTATCCAAGAACTTGAAGTGGAACTTTGAAGAAGATTATATACAAATCATCAATAACAACAAATATTTAGAAATGAATCTTAATTTCAACGTATTATTTATCAAACTTCTAGAAAACAAGCTAACAACGTCTAAAACGACAATCGCATCGACATGAACAAAATATATAAATCATCCTAAGGTCATCATACAATGTTCTATAATGCTCCAAATTAAGGATAAAAGAACTATGGTGAAGTGGAAAAATAATTAATTTTGTTTTATTAAGGAAATGTTATATTTACCGCATAACACGCCAAATTGCATTCTTTATTTAGAAACAGGTTTTATCTCTAGACTACCATGATTATCAGCTGAAAATATTATTTCTAAGAAAGTTTTTTTGGCTGAGGACTGGGGAAATATATGTGATAAAAATTAATTTAGTACCTGCAAATACTGCTAAACTACGTTGTGAACATCTGAAATAAAAACTGAAACGGAAACAGCTGATCTTATATGTATCTTACGCGAGATGCTCACACTGCCATAACATATATTCGCAGTTAGATTATGATACTAACCCTATTTATACTTTAATATTTTCATCCCACGCTATAAGTCTGATAATAATAGCTAGAGCTGGGCTACTAGATATTAGTGGCAGAACTTTCATATGTTCACCTGTTGGTTTATGTACCCTTTGTACTATGTATTAATGCGAAAATACGCCTCGTTCGATCTTTAATGTGTTCCGCATTAAATACTTTGGAAAAAATCTATTGAATATAAATGAAGTTCTAAATATTCTTAATTGCAATGATTATTACCTTAGTTTATTCAAATATTTGGATATTTGTTCAAAGTACAAAAAAGCTAACATTAAATGAATTAGATAATTTAAATTTTAAGTACCGTTATATATGTGATATATTAAAAGCTTGAAATTTGTTTAAACAAAAGAAAATTTAAATTTATAAATAAACAGAAAATCAGCTTTATAATGACAATCTGGCGCACAACTGTTATTATTATATGATCACAAATACTATAATATATATACTTTTGTAAATATCTATTAATTTATTTAAGCGAAATATTTTTCTATTGACCGACATTGTGGGCTAATACTGACTCAAGTTAAAATTGAATGGATGCATCTTGGATTTACATAAAAGTAAATAATCTCTGTTTTATTCATTCTTCTCTGAACACTTGTGCATAAATAGATCTTGTTGCAATAATGAGGAACCTGAAGCGCTCTGAAGTCTTCTTTGATGCACGTTTCGTCATCCATTATATATATAAGTTCCCGTATGGCATAGGGCTAAAACATATCTGTTTCATTCAATTCTGTCCAACGCTAGAGATTTAATCTCGTTCCAGCTCTTGTTGACTCTGGTAGCTTCTATCTCAATTTATGTGTGATGGTCTACCCCTTCTTCGGCTACCTTTGTGATTCTAGTCAATAGCATTTCTAGTCATATCGTTAAGTGGCCTTCGCAAGGCATGCTCAATCCAGCGACAGTTCCTTCTGAAAATTTCTTTATTTATGGAAGTTTGTTGTGTTTTGCTCCACAGCCTTTCGTTTGCTATTGCTTGAGGCCAGAATATTCTTAGGAATCTCCGCAGACATCGGTTCATAAACACTTGTACCGAGTTTAAATCTCGAGCGGCTGCGTTCCTTTGCTTTTTTGACACATTTTTTTATCATTGCCTTCTTCGGAACCAGACGTTCACTTCGCATATTTTTTGCAATAATAAATTAAACAGTTAAATTTAAGTTTAAATTTACCTCGCGACTAATATCTTGCTATTGTTCCTTGCTTCATTGATATAGATAATGTTTCATAAGAGCGTTTCTGAATGTAATTTTCAATACTTTTAGCCATTTTCCAGTCTTACAGAAAGTACTGGCCGAAATGGATTTACCTTCCATTTGTCAACAATATTCTTCGATCGAATAAACAGTTGAAATGATAACTCTGTTATGCTTTGGGTCGAGATATATATGTTTTTATATGAAATCTAGATAGACGAGGCATGGTTTTTTTTTTCTTTCCGGCTATCTTCAGTCGTGGCGTGGTTCTTTCTCTAGTTTCATATGCTCGCATAACAATAGAAAACTAATCTCATGCCTCTAGCAAAAATGCCAAAATGAAATTAATAATAAACCTATTGCGGTCCCAAATTCTTTCAACTTCCAAATTCTTTCAACTTCCCACCCGTGTATAAAAACGCCTGTGGCAATTTTGGATGCTCTCAATTTTAATAAATTGCCCATTTTCAAGCCGACCTTAAATAATTTAACTAGATGAATTCATGTTAATCATTTCTCTTGTAATTTGTTATATTTAGCAATTCATATTAAAGAGTTTATAAACTTATAGAAAAAAAATAAAATTTGATAATAAACATTTATATATCATTTCAGTTTTGATCTTTACTGTAATCATATGTTTAAGTATATAGGCAAAATTTTAAAAGAATAAAAAAAGTATTTACATGTTTGTTATGTGGTCAGTGAACTGGTGTATCCAAATTAAAAATATATAAAAATCATGAATTGAGAGTGGGTTCTTGTCCAGGCTCAATAACTCACATTAATGAATTTGTTATTGTAAAAAATGAATATAAGAAATAATGTATAAAGATTGCAAATACACAAAATTAATTTAATTATTGAATTTTTGGAACTTACATTGTTTTATTCATTGATGAGGTCAAATAGGGCCCTTTTCGACTGCAACAAATGATGTTTCTTTTATGGTTGGGTTGTTAGCTGTAGGTGCTTTGGTAAAATTAAGTTTTTTGCGCACTTGACATACTCATTACAATAACAATTTTATGTGCACAATTAGTGGTTCAACAAAAAAACTCAAGTATCAAATTGTGGTTAACTAAATTTACACTTATTCACTATTTTATATTTGTACACCTTTTATAGAAATAAACTAATTAATAATTATATAGATAATTCACATTGGTTTCCAACTTATAATAAAAAGTTGAGTATTAACATCAGACATAAGCGGACGGACATACTAAAACAACAGACGGACTTGGATTAAATGTCAATTAGAGTAGTTGTTGATAATAAAGATTTATTTTAAGCAATATATACTTCCATGAGAGAGGGAGACAACAAGCTGATGTTAACAAACAAAAAGTTACAAGAATTAGGAATTAGCAACTTTGGATACTTATTATAATATAGCAAAATGTATGATAATAATAAATAATTTTTTTATGAATGAAAAAGTAAAAATTATTATGTGACTGAGGCTTGTACTATGTAGAGGATTGTTGTATCTAAAACAAATCAACAGTGTAGGGAATTAATATTTAGTCAAACTTTTAAATTTTTATGTATAATTAAATTTACTACAAATAAAATTGTTTTTTTTTTTTTTGTGTATAGTCATGTAAGGTTTAGTTAGGTAGTTACGCATATGGAAATGAGCTTGCAGCTATTATGGCCCAAGGGTGATTTTGTGTTCGGTGATTATGCTACTACCGCGTCGAAGTTGCTTAGAATTGCTTTCTTTCCAAATTAATTATAGCGTTCGGTCCCTTTAGCGTGTGGTATGGGTGAACTTTCTAAATGTACCAATCAGAAGTATGAACTGGCGTTTTCTGACCGCTTGTGAATAGTATGGAGTTATAAAACTGATTTCAGTGGTTTACTCTCAAATATATTGGTGATTGAGCATGGGATTTCCATACACCTAAATGAGTTGCACGTGGCAACTGGAAGATTGAGATTTCGATATATTTTCTTTTCTTTATATAATTTCGCAAAATCTTATCTTAAAACGTTTCTTAATAAATTTATGGCCGGAATAGAATAATTGTTTTGTTAATGAAACACGGTTCGTCAGGTACCTTCACATCAATATTACGGTATTAATTAAAGATATTTTCTCAACTTTATTGTCACTGATTTAATTAATTACTGTAAACTTGTTCAGGCACGTTGAACTTGTAAAAAGGAAGTGAGGTAGTTGAAATAATGAAATTGCAATTCAGATGAATACAGAAGTTGATTAAGGTAACCGAATATCAAGTATTATCGATAACATTAATGTTAAACTGTTAGTGTTGCAAAACATTTGAATTATTGTACATGTGCAGAAAATAGAATAAAAAATGTTAATTAAGTAAATAAAAAAACTGTTTGAATACAAATTCAATTTTTTTTGCGTACAAAAATTAAGTTGAACATAAGTAGTTTTACCTATTATTATAATTTTACTCTATGCATCTAGAAATCATAACAACTCATCATAATTGGGCAATTAATTAAAATACACAATACAATCATTTGTTTTGAACATTCAAATGCATTTTCATATTGTAAAACGTTTCCTTTAGTAATTTACGCTTCGTCGCTTCAATTATTTCGGAAGGGAAAACAGTGTCAGTGTTTGCTTTTTGGCCATAAGATATAGCCTGGAGATTTGGTTACGTACCTCTCCTATTTTATTTTGATAAAGAAAATAAATATTAAAAATATAGACATTAATTTTTATATAAATAAACTTACCGATGTATTTGCGTTATTTGCATTATTTGCCATTTTTTATTTTAGAATTATTTAGTATGTACTTGTTTTTCCAATTTCATAAAAACTGGCATTCACTTGGGGCTGATATGTTATAATACAATATGCAACATTATATTATATGCAACATTGTATAGGTGTATCAGATTTTTCAATGAAAATTACCAAAAAAAATTTTACACTATTGTAAAGTTATACCCGATACAACAAATACAACGATACAATATCCGTTATGAATTGCCCGAATCTATTTTTTAGCAGTTCGAATTTTACGAATTTGAAACGAAGCACTCCTTATGAAGAAGAAGTATTAACATAACTGCTGTTTATAGTTTTTTTATGATTGTAAAGACTTATTACACAACATTCTAATAAAAAAGTCGGATAGTATAAAAACGTTATATTATTTAATTTATAGTCTACGATTTGGTTTCCCAACAAGCAACATTGTTAAATTTGGCTGCGCCGAGTCTCTGCTATACTTAACCTTCCACTGTTAGATACGGTTATCATTTTAATACAGTTGCCAATAATTAGTTCGAATACTATTTAAATTTTAAGTAAATTGGTTTGTTTACCAGTATTTATGATAATTTCTTATTTATTGTTTTTCTTTTATAAAAACAATAATGGCTTTTTATGGCAAGAATTAACTTCCATCTGAAAAATTGCATTAATTTTTTATTATTAAGGTAGAAAAATTTTAAGATCCCGTCATAGGAGACCAGAGAGAAATTCTTTTTTTAACGCAGCTGGTGTTATAATACTTTAAGTTAAAGTAAAGTATTATTGTTGCAATGTTTGGAGAGTTTTAAAATTTTGCGATATTTCAAAAAGAGTTCCAAATTAGTCTTAACCAAAAATCCTAGCAATATTAGTTTGGTCTTATGTTATTAAAATTAAATTTTTCTATCTGACTAGTTTGAAGCATGTGTATTGAAATATAAAGAGATGTGTTTAATACAAAAAAAAAAACAAACTTGAAGTTATATATGTATACAACAGATTTTTAATATAAAAAAGTTTTGTAAAAAATCAAAAATCATCTTTGCTTGCCGAAATAAGCAATATATTTGCGGACACCTGAACAATTTTAAGCATGTAAGTGAACATTTGATCAAATTTTTCTTTGCAGCAGATATAAATATCATAACAATGAAAGGAGTGTTTGATTATGCTCAAAACCCTATATTCTAAAAGCTATCCAAAAAATGTACGTAGCAATATTTAATGCATTTTGAGCCTTTAATAAATTTGTTCTCTATAATAAAAAATATATATCAATTGATAAAATCCGATTCAAAACTCATCCGCCAAATAATTGAATGTGTCACTGTAATAACATGAAAGTTAGAGAATATATTTGTATGCTCTTTCAAAGCAAGGGTTGCCAGACCTAGTGAATTTTTTTATCGACTCCACTTGAAATAATTTGTATACCATCCACACCACTGTGCAGAGGTAATATATGAGGCTATAAGCGCCAAAGTGGTGTAACCCACAGTTTTTTTTGGTTGCTGTTCTGGTGTTACATACATCATCAAAATCGGGCCAAAGGGTTACGATATATGAATGAAAATGTGAAAAAACTCTTGAAAAAATAAAAACGTTCAATGTGTATATTACTTTTCTTAAGATATGTATATGTCGTAATTCTTCTTATGGTTGTAGTCATTGTAGTTGTAGCAATTGCTTCGTGAGGGTGTGTGTATGGTTATGCTGCACGTGTCATATTAGCCTAAGCAAGTATTGCCACATATTTAACGTTATCACGATATAATAAAGAAAATCAGTAATATGAAAGAAAAAATACAGTGCCTTTCATTAAAAAGTACCTTTTCAGAAAAATACTTTTTTACTAATAGTACTTTTTCTTAAACAAGTACCTTCTCGCAAAAAAGCACATTTCTTAAAAAACCTACCATTTTAGAAGAACATTTTTTTAATTTTTTCATGAACTGGTCTTCTTAACAATAACTACACATTTTTTAAAAAAGTAGGCGGTTTTAAAAAGCAATCTTTTTTTAACTACCCTTTTTTAAAGGAGTACTGTTTTTTAAAAAGAAGATACTTTTTTTAAAAAAAGCACCTTTTTTAAAGTACCCTTTTTTAAATAATCTTTTTCGTAAAAATTACTTTTTTAAAAAACGTAAAATTTACTTCAAAAAATATTTTTTTTAAAGCACCCTTTTTAAAAAAAATAAACTTCTCTTTAAAGTACTCTTTCAAAAATAGTCTTTCTGTTAAAATATCCTTTTTTAATTATAATTTTTGTTTAAAAATCCCTTATTTAATAGCACCCTTTCTAAAAAACCCAATTTTTCTGAGAAAACAAACTTAAAAAAAAATATATGTTCTTAAAAAGTACTTATTTCGCATGTTTAGAAGAAAATTTGTGATAAAAAAATTTAATAAGTTTGTGTTGATGGTTTTAACTATCAATAATACGTTAAACAGGCATACTTATTATACCGATCGACTCTAAATCACTTTCTTAGTCGATTTAACGGCGTTCGTCCTGCCCTCTATCAGTACACGAAACCTGGTATGAAAACTGAAGGTCGCAATTATACAAATATATATTTGAATGCAATTTTGTTATATATTTTGCTATTAAATGTATCCTTAAATTCAGCTGTCATATAGAAATATTTGAAAATTTGCTTATTATTTGATTTCTTTTTGAATTACTTAGAGAACTTTAAGGTTTTCTACTCTAGTAAGAAAAAATAATGACATTTTTCAGATGATAATTGATTCCTTCTATAGAAGACATGATCATTGCTTTTAATAATAAGAAATTATGATAGAAACTGGGCAACAAGAAAAGCAATTAACTTAAAATTTAATTGACATTCAAGTCTAAAGTTTCAGTATAACAGTTTTAAATTGTTAGCCATACTTAAAATTGGTTGTTATTTTGAGTTTAAGATGCAGGTGGAGGGTTTCAAAGATTCGGCACAGCCGAATTTAACACTCTTGTTTTCTTTTTCTTAATTTAATTTTTTAAATAAATTTAAAATGATTAAAGTTTATAATCTGAGAGGTTTTTACAACACGTGTTGAATATATCAAAACATGATTTTATTGTGTACCTAAAAATTTTTAATTATGAAAATTGCAAATGTTTTCAAATGAAAAAACTTGCGATATGGACATTTCTCTATTTGTTCAAATTTAGACTGTTTCCAAAAAACTGCTTACACTAGAGTATTGCAAAAAAAAAAATATGAAAATCAGATTAGTTTTTTTAAATCAATTAATAGTTATTTAATTTTTTATAAATAATTAGGTACGTTTTTAAGAAAATGTACTTTTTTCTTACCATTTTTCCTTAATATTGGTGATTTTTTGTATTTTATGCGGTATAGCGTCAAAAAAGAGTGTGGCAATACCAGCCTTAACTAATAAGACTCGTGAAGTATAACGATACATACCTACAGAACAACAACAGCAATTACAGTCATGACACACAAATTACAAAACTAAGATAACGATAATAACAAGAACAACATAAAAAAAATCAAATTCTTTCAATAGCTTTTTTTCATTGAAATCCCGGGTCCACTTTAACCGATTTTAAACAGAAACCAGCTCTGGACCTGCTGACCTATTGAGGGCGTGATCCTTATATCAACATACGGACAGGCGGACATCGCTATAACAACTCTGCTTTTTAAAATGATGTAATATATATATGTATGTTGTATTGGGTCCACATTTTTTTCAAATTATTATAAACGGAATGACAAACTTATGTGTACCTTTTGTGCACTGGTGTGTACGGTATAAAAAATGATATTGCCATTAGTCCAGAGTTGTTTTTTCTTAACAATCGCGTAAAGAAAATACAAAAGAAAAACTAGTTGAAACAAAATCGAATAAATAAGCAAAGAAATGGAAATAATGTTTTAAAACACTTTCAAAATTAAAATTATTTTCATTTTCTTTACTTTTAATTGTAAACAGCTGTTTTCTCACATCAAGTTTGATGGTTGAAATAGCCTAAGTATCCAATAATAATTTTGATATGATTTTTTGAGAATCATATGGATTTCATCGTATTTATTTGTTGAAATGTCCAAAGTTAAAATTTATTTGTAAATCAACTGTAACTCAAAACAAGTAAGAAAATTATAGTCGGTCTAGGCCGACTGTACGATACCCTATACCATGCGTTTAGAAACCCTATCTCTTAGGCCCAACTAACTGGACATTGAAAATAAGCAAAAACCAAATTTGAGTGGGATTTTTATTAATTTTTTTGGCTGCAGATATGATAAAGTTCATATCGGATGCTATATCTAAAAAGGGACTTGGTCCAAAAATGGACCGATCCTGATCATGTTTGGTAAAGTCTCTTGTATTTTGCAAAAATATATACAAACAAAATTTGAGAAGAATCAGTGCAATATTTTTGTTTTTTAATAGATTTAAGTGAAGATCGGGAAGCAGCTCTATATGGGGTCAAAGGGATCATTTTTGGACTACTCATTAGTGGATGTAATGAACGCATACAAACCCAATTTGAGTAAGATCTATATGACAATTTGGATCTTATGGCAATTTATGTCGATTTCATATGGGTAATTTGTATGGGGGCTAGGTCTGAACATTGACCGATTCTCACCAATTTCAATAGCGTTCATCCCATGGCCGATAAAAGCTTATATACCAAATTTCATCAAAATATATTCATATTTGCGACCTGCAGTTTGATTACAAGCTTTACATGGACACACAGACGGACGGACGGACGGACGGACATTGTTAAATCAACTCAGAAAGTGATTCTGATTCGATCGGTATAATTAAAGATGGGTCTAGTTCAAATATTTTTGGTTGTTACAAACAGCAGCATAAAGTCATTATACCCAAACCACATAGTGGTATAGTTAGGGTATAATTAATCAGAAACCTTAATTTAGTAATTTTTCTACAGCCCTGGATATAGGATATAGTATGACAACTAACATATATATATCGATGTATCGAAACTTGTACATTTGTAAGTATGTACATATACCTATATGTGTGCAGGTCTTAAACATTATAATACTAAAATTATTTATAAATGGCAAAACGAAGAAAATATGTGTATTAAAAAAATTTGTTATTGCTACATTAAACACTTTATAGTTCCTTATTTTACTATGAGTGTAATACAACCTTTTTGAAAAATTACATTTTACAGTTGAATGTGCTGCGTGAAGAGTCAAGGGAAAAACTATACAATTTTATTAAAAGCTTAACTGTTGCCCATGTATAAAAACTTTTTATTTCGTCTGTTCACATCGCCAGCTGAAATACAAACAGCCTTTACTACAAAATAATATAATCGGCTTTCTGATTGAAATGATGATTTCACAAACCAATTTTTGGAGTAAAATTTGTATTTTTTAAATATTAGTGGGTCTTAAAATAAAACAATTTCTAAACATATCGTACAATAACTTGTGCTTCTTCTGTGAAAACTAAAATGGACATAGGTTCGTTTACATTTTAGATGGCGATATAGGTTATATATGTATATACCTTATTAACATTCCATAGCACTTTAGTTAGTTTGTCAGTAAATTTTACCGTTGATACAATGACATCAGTACTCCATCATTGCCATCACAATATATGGTATACCTAAATGAGCAGATGACAAAGTAATAGAGGGTACACGTTTATACACTCTGTACAAAAGCTATACGTTTTCGTAATTATAACCAACTCGTACTACAGAGCATCAAACATAAAACAATACTTTGAAATCCGATTTTGGATATGATTTCCATTTAATACCTGTGCATTATGTAGAGGTTGGAGTAACTTTTATGTACTAATTACCAGTTACTTTGCGAGCATAGTTCTAATGCATAATCAAAAAGCACAATATATAAAAATTCTTTTTGCTTCCAAAAATTTTACAATTTTCAATTATTTTTCCAGACTCACAACTTGTATCCGAGACACGCACGCACAGGCACAATTTTCAAATTGACCAGGTAAACATAATATTTTATAGTAAATGTTGATATGGGTAAAGTTGTTGTTTTATAGATTTGTGTCAATGCCTGGATGTGTACTTATTCATCTATCTATGTATGCATGGCTATGTTTCCTACCAACATTATTCCATTCATTTATTCGTATAAACGTTGTCCTAAGTAATATAAAGAGGGATTTATCTTTTTGTACCTTTTTAGCCATTGTTGTTTTTTAAAACTACACATTCCATAAGCTAAACGATTTTCAACGGATTAATGGAGTTTATGTCTTTTAATATACGCAAATGTATAATTTTGTGGTACACATGTACTAGAGTGGGCCGAAAAAATAACACATCCATTCATATTATGGATTCTAATATTGTTAAAGGCCAGTTTACACTATCACACTTTGTAATACGATCTGTCAGAAATTCGAGTATTATGAAAAAGTCGTATGATGTAAAAAGCTTTTGTTATGAAATTGACAGTCTGTAGGATTTCATTTTCGAAGTCCGATGGTTTTTGAAACATTTCTAAAAACTTGCCATTTTCATCGGACCAGAGTTGTTTTTTTTTGGTAATATTAAAAAAATGGTAAACAAAAACAAAGAAAGTGAAAATAAAATATAAATTTCAAAACAAATTTGCTTATTATTCTAAACAGTTGTTTTCATAAGACTTGAGTGTTATGGTGTAAATGGCCTAAGTATGCAGAAATAATGTCGGTACGACTTTATGACAGTCCGATGAATTTCATCGGATTTTTATTTCGAAAAATCATACGACTGAGTGGTATCATGTAAATGGGCCTTAAATAATAGAGATTTTCTACATCCATAAAGATTTTCCATACAGATTTTCTACAACGCCTAAAATGTTAATGTGTCCAATTTGATTCAACGTAGACTGAATAAATGCAAGTTTGCCAACCCTAAATCCTATAAAACTCGCCCTCAAAAGTCTGTAGCCTTGTTTACTTACTCATTTACAAAGTCCATACGTTTTTTTTCTATTGAAATCGTAAATAAGTTACTACAGGACCATGAGAGTCAAATTTTTTTAAAATATTTTACGAACGGTGCCTTCATGTATATCTTTTCCGAAGGAGTCTCTACTTTTAAAACTAATTTGGAAGCAGTAATTCTGGAATTCTCTTCTATTGACGCCAAAATAGTCGAGATTTTCCCAAAACTTAATTTGTGGATATATAGTTTTGAATGATGTACTGCACTGAGGAGTGGCTTCCGCCTATAATCCGTCATTTCTAAGCTTTATGATAATTTTCCTCTCATCAGCACCGATTTCTTGATTTTGGGACTCAACACAAAATATCGCCGCCTTACTTGGAACAAACACATAGAATCAAAATAAACACAAATAAAATTAAAATCAGTTCAACTTACGTGGCTAAGTGGCAGAAATTCATAGCCAAGTCTTGATTGCAAGTTATTGATATATAATTCAATCATGAAATTCATTTGGTGCTACAGTTTACAATGATGGGGAACCGCTTCAGCTTCTAATATAGAGAAAATACAAAGATACCAAAATAACTTTCTTAAGTTGATTACCCGCGCCCCATGGTAGATGAGAAACTCACAATTGCATAGAGAATTAAACGTACCCCTAGTTAAAGTCGAAATTTGAAAAACTGTTCAAGCTACTTGAAAAAACTAGAAACTCAACCGAATTTCTTAGCACGTGACCTTCTCAACAATCGCATGCACCAACGCCTAAGAAGGAGAAAGACTGCAGATCTCATAATAAATATTTGAGGTTATCTAAGACAATGCATATTTATTAATTTCAAATTTATATAGAATAGGGCTATAACTTTTTAACATTTTTTGAAAATAATATTGGCCATTGAAAACTATGAAGGAATACGCTTTTACTTTTTCGCTGGCGTCAAAAAAGTTCACGCACCATCAGCGATGAAGTTTCAAGCAACGCTATATACAAAATAATGAAAAAATTGACACCAAAAACATAAAGTGGCGTGACGAGAGGCAGTATTTGTTAGAATTGAATTCAAATTTTTTCAAAAAACTAAAAGTTCGCATTTATAAAATTTAAAGCTCTTCCACTGATCGGCAATGCATGATGAAATTCGAGGGCCATCCTTGCAATTTTAGTATTTATACTAAAACCAAAATATCAGAGTTATACCCAATTTGTGAGTTTATTTGCGGTCAGTGGTACGACATATGGTTTTCAGATCACCGATTTCACGAAGATAATTTTCAACTATTGAAACCAGTGATTAGCAAGATTCAAAAACGCGCAGTAATGCTTTCTTAAACATTGGATGCAAGATGATTCATTAATCAAAAATCAGCAAAGGAGTAATAGTTGTGCAGAACGTGCATTAAAAACAGTGCAGGATATATATCCATTTAAAAATTTTTATCCTACAATAATAATTAAAGGATGCTACAATATTGTTGTTTTTTGTTAATAATATAAGGATTGTATATAAAGTTAAATAACTTGTTATGATATGAATAAAATAAGTTGTTAAATTTTTTTTGTACTGATTTAGAAAATGAATTTGGTGCGTGAAGTTTTTTTTTGTAAAATAACCTAAAATAATGTTTTGTTAATAAAACTTCATTGCCTACCTCATGGTACTATGCCAAAAATTTGGTTATTGCCCTAATTGAGAAACATTAAATTTTGTCTGGCGCTGGGCGAATTTAATAAGCTAAGTATTAGTTCGAAGATTGCAATAATTATTTTTAGTTCACTATGTGAAGATCCAATAAATAACTGCATGAGAAAAAAAACTTGGTCTGGTACTTAAAATTGCCACATTTTATCTTTTGCTTTAAAAAAATTTAGTAGTAAAAATTAAAGTAATTTTTTTTTTTTTGAAAAACAAGTAAAATTCCCAATGCGTCAATGGCAAAAAGATCATAATTCAATATGTTTTATTAAAAGGTTTATTAACATTTAAAATTTTCATCTTCAAGTGTATGGATACTTTTTATACCCTCCACCCCAGTGTGCGGAGGGTATATATAAGTTTGTCATTCCATTTGTAATAATTAGAAATTATAACAAGCGGAATTGATATAGCGATGTCCGTCTGTCCGTCTGTGGAAATAACGATGACGATTTCAATCGGGCTCGCTTGCATAAAAAATGATTTATTAACATCCTGAGAAGTTTGCTATTTAAAATCGTCCAAATCGTTGATTAGGTCCCGAGAATTGAATGAAAAAGTAAAAAAGTCTTGAAAAAATATGATTTGTCTATGTTGTTCTTGTCACGATCTCGCCCTCAATACGATCTCGCCCTCAATACGATCTCGCCCTCAATACGTTTGTTTTTAGTGAAAATGATTCACTAGCATCATGAGAAGGTTTCTGTTTGAAAAACTATTAAAATCGGTTTAACTGGTCCCGAGAAATCACTGAAAAATGAAAAAAAACTGAAAAATATATGTTTCTGTATTGTTCTTGTTGTTATTCTAAGTTTTGTTTTTTTGTCATATCTGGACTAGTTGTGTTTGTGGTCGTTGTGGTAATAATATAATAAAAACTAACCCTTTGTAAATTTTTTTTTATCAACTCTGGTAGCAAAATGTAAAAGTTTCCATTGTTTTTGGCATCAGGAAAAAAATTTGTTAGATCACTTCTGTCATCGCCACGAGCCTGCCTGCAAAGTTTCAGATCGACTGGGTCATGGGAAAAAGGCTAAAAATCGATCCAAAGTTTTGCTGACAAGCAGACACTTCGAGTTAATATAAAGGGAGTAAAAACTCACCAACATCTAAAGCAAATAATGCTACACTACTAAGTTGTTAATTAAAAAAAAAACAATGTAAATTTACAAAAAAAAAAAAAAACAAAAAATATGTATTAATTTATATAAAGAAAAACACAACAATAACTTTTGATGTTGTTTTTTTTTTGTTTGTGTGTAATATTTACATATACATGTATATTAGGGTGGCCCTTCGTTATTGGAGGGAAAAAAAAGTGTTCAAACTGTCGGTCTCACCCCCTGGAAATATGCGAATAGCACAAAAACTGAGAAATACAAAGTTTTGTTGCTTTGGTAAAATCAGCAATTTGATGCCAATTTTGTAGAGTTGGATTTTAAAAATTCTTGGTCTATTGAGAATCTCTTAAAAAAGTTTTGGGGTCATATGTGACCCCAATTATAAAAGGGTTAATAGAGTCATATTATTTTTTTCCCAAACCCTAGGCTATTAAAATAAAACATAACGTTTAAAAGTAGGAAAGTGATGAGTTTTTGATACAAAGTATGTAGAAAGTGTACATTTACAGAATATTTCACAAAAATCCAATTTTTCTCGAAATCCGCAAAAATAAAATCCTTGTCAAAAATATTCTGGCAGAAATATTTACTTAAAAATTCACACAGTTAATCTGCAATATGTATTTAATAAAACCTTAAAGCGATAGATTAATTTTTTTTAAATTTTGTTTAAGAAAATTTTTTCAAACTTGAAAAAGGAGTTTTAAAAATATTATCAAAACAATTTCCAATTTTCGGTCTCAATGCTCAATAGGAACGTGGAAATAAAACAATACTTCATATCTGAGTACTTATAAGTATAGAGACCAAAAGAGAATGATGGCTTTAATCAATTTCTCAAAGTTGAAAAAAATGCCATCAAATTTCATGACCTAGTTTTTTTTTTTGGCACAAAAGTGGTCTGGGGCATTTGCTATTTCTTGGCGAGGTTTTACTCGATTTTGAAGTTTTATAGCCTTTTGAAAGGATAATTTAATACTGATCCCGAATTATATAACAGCTTGTCGCAAACATTAATCTATAGAACGAAATTTTCATAAAATCTGAAAAAAAAAGTCATATTTTCCCCATATAAACACACTTGAAATTTTCAATCGCTCTGAGCCACGACTAAACGTTTTTTGATTGGCCCAAAACATTGTATTTCTCAGTTTTTTTGATATTCGCATATTTCTAAGAAGTGAGACCGAGACACTTTTTTTATTAAGGGCCACCCTAATGTATATATTCAATAAAATATATATAAAGGGTGATCTATTTCGAGGTTCCCTACTTTTTTAAAGAAAAAAAACACAGAAAGTTCAAATTTAATGGGGAATGTTTACTATCATATGAAAGAACATTATTTGGCATTTATTTTTTGAAGATTATGTCTATCAAATGTTAGCCTCGGCTACGTCTCAGATGGTCCATCCGTTGAGTCCAATTTTCGATGACTCGTTTGAGCATTTCGACTAGTAACTGACGAATGACACGCGTGATGTTTTGTTCCAAGGCCTGAATCGAAGCGGGATTGTCCGCAAAAACTTTACACTTTACATATCCCCACAGGAAAAAGTCTAACGGTGTGATATCACACGATCTTGGTGGCCAATCGACCGGCCCAAAACGTGAAATTATCTGCTCACCGAAGTGTTCTCTCAATATATCCATTGATTGATGCGCTGTGTGGGAAGTGGCGCCGTCTTGTTGAAACCAAATGTCGCCGAGATCACGAGCTTCAATTTCAGGTATCATACGTCAGTCCGAGTTGCTGCGAACGGCGCACTGTGGCTCAAATTTTGATTTCATTGGCCAAAAGTCAAATTTTTTTTTGTCATCGATTTTTAAAATTTTTACTCCTTTTTGTAGCTTATATATCCAGATTAAGGTAGCCAAAAAATTAGGTTAAACTATTGATAATTGTGGGCGTGGCATGCTGTCAAACTCAACTGTTTTTTTTAATTCAGCAAAAGGTGTTTTTTTTTTGTTTTTTATCAAAAATAAATGGTTACTACTCGCAAGCTATCATCGATATTGGCCTGCGCTCTTTTTTATAATGTTAGTAGGATTATAGTCTTTATTTTTTGTAAGTAGTCACAGTTCTAACGTTTGATATTAGGGGCGTTATGAAATATTTATGAAACCACTTTATTTTTCTCAAATTTAAACTTTAGTGGAATAGAACTTCTAAAGGAAGTAAGGGAACAAGAAACGTATACCACCCGGAGAAAGGCGAATGTATCCTGTTTAACCCTATATATACTTTTGCACCCCCCACGAGCCCCCGGTAGAACACTTTTTTCATTTTAATGAAATTACTCTAAAAAAATTACTCTAAAAAAAATTTTGTTTTTTTACTTTAGACTACGTAAAAGTAAAATAATTAAATAAAATACCTGCGAAAGGGTTTATTGGCTTTGTTTTGATCAGCAAAAAAATAAGTCATAAAATGATCACAATAGGTTCTACAGTAAACAAATGATCTCTTTCTTAATTTACCTGTTGTCAAATTTAAGGGTCAACCAAAGTCATAAACAATTTTATAAGTTTGTCAATAATCGCGGCACTAAACCACTAAAGATAAAAAACCACCCCATATTGGCGAGAAACTAATTAGTTTTACCTGATATTGAAGTCTGGATAACAAGTGCAGTTTTGTTCAATTTAAGTACTACCTGCTATGAAATTAAAGATCAATGTGTGAATAACATGTACCTAAAAATGTATAAAATGACGGATTCTATAAGGGATTACTCAATAATAAGTTAATACTTCAAGTGTACGGACGTATATTCGCAAGTGATAAAAAGTGATAAAAAAGTGATAACAGACGCAAATAAAAATATTGAGAAAAATATGGAGAACTTGAGTTATAAAGAACTGGCCGAAGAGTATTTTCGAAACAAAAACCAGGAAGATGTTCTTAGTTACGTTAAAATAAAATTAAACTTAAATTCGTCTAGTACCGAAATACAAGAGCAATTATCTAATTTCGTCAAAGTACTAAAAAAACGATTGAAAGAAGTTAACTACTGTAAACAAAAGTTTTATAATAAAAGTGCAAACTGGTTAGAAGGCCAACTTAATGTTGGTGAGTTAAAGAAATATGGAAACACAAAGTTAATTCTATTTTGTAAATGGGGATGTGATGGTTCTTCGGGACAAAAACAATACAAACAAGTTGTATGTGAAAATATTTCGGACTCAGATATGTTCATGGTATCATTTGTACCATTGCGATTGAAAAAGATTTTGGAAGATTCGGAGCCTTCGAGTAGTACAACGCAAACAATGGATATTTGGAAAAATGAGACACCATCTTCTACGAAATACTGCAGGCCAATCAAATTTGAATTCAAAAAAGAAAGTCATGATGCCATTAACAAAGAAGTTAGTGATATCAAGGCCCAAATAGCAACACTACAGCCATTACAATTACAGTTAGATGGGCAGCAAATTGAAGTAAGCTACCAATTAGTGCTGACAATGATAGATGAAAAAGTAGGTCAGGCTTTGACTAACACGAAGGCTGCATCCAGCTGCATTATATGCCAAGCAACATCAAGCCAATTAAACCAAGTCCCGACAAAATCATTCGATAATACCGATGCCTTCGAATTTGGATTATCACCACTACATGCAAGAATACGACTTATGGAACACATACTAAAAATCAGTTATGATTTGGATTTCGGGCCTTCAGGATCAATAA
Source organism: Cordilura impudica (assembly GCA_963682025.1). Taxonomy (NCBI): domain Eukaryota; kingdom Metazoa; phylum Arthropoda; class Insecta; order Diptera; family Scathophagidae; genus Cordilura; species Cordilura impudica. The sequence goes on from OY821521.1 coordinate 133,933,723, forward strand.
GAAACAACGAAACCAACAAAGAGTTAAGAAGTTCAAAAAAGAAACATATTCAAGATGAATATCGCAAATTTGGATTGATTATAGATCAGCCAAAACAAGGGTCAGGCAATACAAATGATGGCAATACCGCAAGAAGATTCTTTTCAGATCCAGAAACAGCATCTGAAATAACAGGAGTGGATTTAAACCTTATTTTCAGATTTAAAATAATCCTAGAAGTACTTGCGTGCAATGAAGAAATTGACTCTAGAAAATTTGGAGATTATGCTAAGGAAACTGCAAAAATATATACAACCAACTACCCATGGAGAAATATGTCTGCAACAGTCCACAAAATCCTTTATCATGGAGAAGATGTCATTAAATATCATTTGGTGCCACTTGGAGATCTATCAGAGGAGGCTCAGGAAAAAAGGAACAAGGATTACAGATTTTATAGACAGCACAATACTAGAAAAATGTCACGAAATTCCACAAATGAAGATCTATTTAATATATTATTGGCAACGTCAGATCCGTTCATCTCCAGTATTCGAAATCAATGGAAAGTGGAACATCGGGATTTAGATGAAGAAGCCAAAAAACTACTAAAGAACAGAAATAGCACAGAACAAAATATGGAATATTTGCAATCAATATTTGAGTCTAATGAATAATAATTATAATTGCCTTTCATTGTTATTTAAGTACGAAAAACATAGTATTAGTAAAAAATAATAATAAACAGAACCTACCATTGTTACAAATGCTATTTAAATCTATTGCAGTTTTTATTCTTAAAAGGTTTCCCACATATGAATGCAATGTTTTAATAGATAAGAAAGATTCAAAAAATAAGAACCCATATTTTCATATCAAAATTAAAAAAAAAATTAGAATCATTGCGCTAATGTTTAGCAGATTTATTTAGCTAGTGTAACAAATTAGGCAGCAAACACTAATAAATTTTTCTGTAGTAATAATAATATTCCTTGAGTGTAAGCAAATTGCAAATTTGATAGCAAACATTTTTAATTTTTTAGTAATACTAGTTAAATTTCTAGTGAATTTTACTATTTTGTTGCGTGTAAAAATTTTTTTGAGTGTAAAAATTTTTTTGAGTGTAAGCATTAAAAAAATTTCATTATTACAAAAAATGTTTATAATAATTATTTAACTCCAAATATGACACTTTCTAATAAATAAAAATAAATAAAAAAAAACATATATCACGCTAAAAGTTAAAAAAAATCAAAAGTTAAACTTTGACCTAGAATTCCTTAAAAAGTACTCAATCAATTTAAATGAAATTCACACTGAGTCAAGATCAACTATCTATCTATCTATTAAAAAAACAGTACTAAAATATTTTGATCGGTTCAAAAGTTACAGAATTTTGGCCAATGAAAAATGATTTTCAGCCACTGTGCGGCGCCGAATCGACTCTCCACGATTTTCGTGTACACTCTCAGCTACGGCCGCTATATTTTCTTCACTGCGTACTGGACATGGTCTATTCGGTCGAATATTATCCAATAATGAATGCTGGGTCTCAAGATGGGTGATGGTGTCGCGAATAGTACGCTCAGTAGGCCGATTATGTTGACCATAAGTTGAGCGACGTGCACGAAACACATTCTTCACAGAACGTGAATTTTCGTAATAAAGTTGAACGATTTATAAACGTTGTTCAGGCGTAAGTCTTTCCATGATGAAATGCCAAACAATACTAAAAAAAAATAACATGACAGCATGACACGACTCACACGTGATCTGTCAAAGAAAAAGGCTATTAAAAAAGTATCTCTACTTGGATCACCCGGTATATAATAAATATCAAAATTCTGTGATTTTTATAACACGGTGTCTCGACTTGCTATAATTTATGGTAATGTTCATTTTGAAGTCAAAGAAACATAACGTCAAAACGCGAAGTGGGCAAACTATGTCTAGACATTTCATTTCCAAAATATCTTTGAACCGTAAACACTTAAATTCGTGTCCAATTTCCTCCCACGCTTTTCTTTTTAAATCCGTTTGTTATAGTTTTCACTTTTGTAGTCCGCAATATGTCTTAATGAAATTAATATTTTGGCTTTTATTTAATTTAAGTTGCACCGTTTTAAAATACTTAAACGTCAAAATAGTCTAAAGAATATAAATATAATATAATATATACACATATATATGAAAAGCATTTGGAACATTACTGAACGCAACAGGAACGTCCCAATGCTTTTCATGTAACAAAAAACAGCCGACACGTTACGTTACTGTTACGTGGGGTTAACTATGCCTTAAGCTAGGCCTAATGTTACCCTGTTCAAAATGTAATGCAAATTTACTGGATTGCTGTAAAATTGCAATTAAAGTTTTGTTACATGTATTATTATGACTTATTTCTTGAAATGCGCGGAAAAGTTTCTAAGAGATGAAGAATTATTAAAGTTTGTAAAAAAATTAAAAAAAAAATAATTTTAAAGTGAATCCTTAACAATTAAAGTGAGTCTTTTGAATAATTTTACCTTTGTCATTTGTAACATTTAATTTCTATTACAATAAATATATTTTTTTCAATAAAATTGTTTTGAAACTTCCATACTTTACATCCCGCGGAATAAAATAAACTCACCCAGACCTTTGAAAAAAATTTCCGTTGTGAAGTAGTGGTTGTGAGCACAGTTTGATTTGTGACATGAATTCCATTTTGTTGGAATTATAAATTGCGTCGATCCCCTAGCAACAGTATTAGAAAACTACCCTGGCAAAAGTGTATAATGCACTTACATTAACCATATGGAACTTTTACCAATTAATAAGATTAATACGTATTTGCGGGGATAACCCGAAATTTTAAGATTGAGCGCTAATATTAAAAAATAATCAAGAATATTTCTCCAAATAGCACACACTTGCAATTACTTAGTAGAAGGCCAAAACTGTGATACGTAGCGTTAGAATAAATTTCAACTGTGATATTTTTAATTATACCCTATAACACTATGTGGTTTGGGTATAATGACTTTGTGCTGCTGTTTGTAACAACCAAAACTATTTGACCTAGACCCATCTTTAATTATACCGATCGAATCAGAATCACTTTCTGAGTTGATTTAACAATGTCCGTCCGTCCGTCCGTCCGTCCGTCCGTCTGTGTGTCCATGTAAAGCTTGTAATCAAACTACAGGTCGCAAATATGAATATATTTTGATGAAATTTGGTATATAAGCTTTTATCGGCCATGGGATGAACGCTATTGAAATTGGTGAGAATCGGTCCATGTTCAGACCTAGCCCCCATACAAATTACCCATATGAAATCGACATAAATTGCCATAAGATCCAAATTGTCATATAGATCTTACTCAAATTGGGTTTGTATGCGTTCATTACATCCACTAATGAGTACTCCAAAAATGATCCCTTTGACCCCATATAGAGCTGCTTCCCGATCTTCACTTAAATCTATTAAAAAACAAAAATATTGCACTGATTCTTCTCAAATTTTGTTTGTATATATTTTTGCAAAATACAAAACACTTTACCAAACATGGTCAGGATCGGTCCATTTTTGGACCTAGTCCCCATATAGATATATCATCCGATATGAACTTTTTCATATCTGCAGCCAAAAAAATTAATAAAAATCCCACTCAAATTTGGTTTTTGCTTATTTTCTATGTCCAGTTAGTTGGGCCTAACAGATAGAGTTTCTAAACGCATGGTATAGGGTATCATATAGTCGGTCTAGACCGACTATAATTTTCTTACTTGTTTTTATTTGCAATTGTTTTTTAAATTAAATATGTGTTTTATGTCGTGTTATATGTACTGTGTGAAACAATTATTATTTTTGAAAATTAACTGCAAAATTTTACGAAAAATTATTTATTTAATAAAATATAGTCCCTGAAGAGGCTGGAAAAATACCAGCGAAACGTTGGATAATGAAAATGAAATAAATGTTTTTGATTTAAAATTTAAAAGTACACGACCCTAAAAGCCAAATTAGAGAATTCTAAAACACAGAAACTTAAATTCAGAAGAAGGTCGATATATATGTATATGAAAATTAGATAATTATTGATTTATATAATTATTTATAAAATTTCAGACGTACCAAGAAAAATCTAAAATTCAATTATATATTTTTTTAAATCAAATCAAAATATATGTAGAGGGTATATATCAGTTTGGCAATCCGTTTAAAATGCATCGATTCAAATTTCTGAGCCCATAAACCATAAAATTTCTTGATGCTTATAACCAGAGAAGTTGTTTTTTTTTTTAAATAATTTTTTTAAAGTAACATTCTTAAAAAGTACTTTTCTTAAAGTACTCTTTTTTAAACTACTTTTTGAAAAAGTACCTGGGTTTTGTTAAATATCTTTCTTAAAAACTATAATTTAAAAAAAAGTACCTCGTTTAAAAAAAAAATTTTTTTTTAAATAATATTTAAAAAACATCTTTTCTTAAACAAGTACATTGTCTTAAAAATCTACCCTTTTTAAAAAGAACATTTTCTTAAAAATATTCTTAAAAATTTTTTCTTTCTTTCTTTTTAAAATAAATTTTCTTAGAAAGTTATCTTTTCTCAAACAAGGATCTTTTATATAAAATAACTTTTTTTTAAATAAATTTTTTTTAAAAAAGTAAATTCTTTCAAATTACTTAAAAAACACATATTCCTGGTACATGGCAAACCAAAAATTGCCAAGATTTTTAGAAACTTTTATTTCTTAATCTTATTCTTCTTATTCTTAATCCCTATAACAACTCGATCTCATATTATGTCCGTACATTCGCTTATCTGTCTGTCTTTTGAAATTACGGTCATTCAACAAAGTAAACCATTTACCTATGTAAAGTTAAAATAGTATTATTTGTATTTACTAAGAGCAGGTACTTGAAATCGGTCCAAAATATGGAGATACCTCTGAAAATGCTAAAAAAATCAATGTATTTGCTGAAATAATTTCGTTTTAAGTTTAACAAATTTATTTTACTTTTTCAAATATTTTGTTTGCATATTTTATCAATACTAAAACTAATACTAAAACCGAGGCGGAGAGTGTCAAAAATTCGGCACAGCCGAATTTTACACTCTTACTTATTTTTAGTAGATACTAAAGTCACTTATTTTTCTCAAAAACATATATCTGATTATTTTTTGACAGATTTAAGGGACGATCGTGAAGCAGCATTTCATGGGACTATTAATAAAAGGGTATAATAAACGCAAAGTAACAAAATTGGACTTACGGCAATTTTTAGCGGCAATTCAATAGCGATCGTCCCACAGTGGACATAAGTTTATCTATCAAATTTCATTTATATGGACACAGAAAAAGATAGACGAATTGACGAACATGCTAAAACGACTAGGAAAGTGATTCAGAGTTGATCGGTATAATACGCGGTGAGTCTAGATCAAGTATATTAAGTATTTAGAAATATCATCACAAATTTATGAAAATCTAGCCACAGAGTTGTTAAAGGTATACAAATTATTTGTTCGCAACAATATCAAATACAATTTTTTGTAAACAATTTTTCAAATTTGAATAAAAACAACTAAGAAATTATAGTCGGTCTAGACCGACTATACCATACCCTATACCATGGTTTAGAGACCCTATCTCTTCGGTCCAACTAATTGGATATAGAAAATAGACATAAACCAAATTTGAGTGGCATTATTATTAATCTTTTTGGCTGCAGATATGAAAAAGTTCATATCGGGTGCTATATTTATATGGGCAGTAGGTCGAAAAATGGACCGATCCTGACCATATTTGGTAAAGATACTCATATTTTGAAAAAATATCCACAAACCAAATTTGAGAAAAATCTGTGCAATATTTTTGTTTTTTGATAGATTTAAGTGAAGATCGGGAAGCACCTCTATATGGGACCTTTGACTAAGAATTATCCTATAGGAATTTTTTTGGACTACTGATTAATGGATACAATAAACACACACAAACCCACTTTGACTAAGATCTATGTGATAGTTTGGATCTTATGACAATTTATGTCGATTTCATAGGGGTCATTTGTATGGGGACTAAGTCTGAACATGGACGGATTTTCACTAATTTCAATAGCGTTCATTCTATGGCTGATGAAAGCTTATATACCAAATTTTATCAAAATATATTTATATTTGCGACCTGTAGTTTGATTACAAGGTTTACATGGACACACAGACGGATGGACGGACGGACATCGCTAAATCGACTCAGAAAGTAATTCTGAGTCGATCGGTATAATAAAAGATTGGTCTAGGTCAAATATTTTTGGTAGTTACAAGCAGCTGCACAAAGTCATTATACCCAAACCACATAGTGGTGTAGGGTATAAAAACTGGCTACCGGTGATTATCGGTAATAAATTGATGTTATCTAAGGAAGAAACACTTTGATATTTAACAATTGTAAATTATTATTTGTATTGATCCAACTGAAAAAAGTTAAAAACGAAAAAATACGTTTTAGATTTAAAAAACAAAATATTAAAATCGGTCCACTCTAATAGATATGAAATGCTGAAAAAATTACGGTCCTAACTATAATGAAAACATTAAATTGTATGATGGTAATGATGCTCATAGGTTTATATGTATGTACTCGTGTGTGTGTGGTATATTATTCAATTGTTTTTTTAAGTAAATTTTAAAAATAATGTCATTTGCATACAAATGTTTGTGCCTATAAATGTGAGTCTAATACTGTAATTATAATAATCATTTAAATTCATTGGCACAAAATTCTTTATATAAATATGACCGCCCCGTGTTTGTGTAATTTGTACATGGTTTATGGTGCGTATGAGGAATATTTTTATACTAGTACATTTTGGAGGTGCTACCTTAGCTGGTCTACAATTTATGCCTGTAAAAATATTAATTAATGCCAGTTAGATCCTTAGTAGAGGAATTAATATTTACGTCTACCTACACTATTTTTCAAGACTAAGTAATATATTTATTTTTTGGGTTTCGCTTAAGGTGTGTTTACACTATGTGTATTTTCCATATGTAAATTCAGTTTTACGATCCATTCGTAATTCCGTGTGTGTGTCAAAATTAGCGTTTGACATACGATTCATAATTTTTGCGTTCAAACGTACATATGTATTTCCGTATGACATAACCTCTAAATGTAAACAACAGCTGATTTAATTTGTGAATTTACAAAAATTTATTGTTAAAAATAAAGTTATATATTTTATATATTTTTAAATTGTTAATTAATATTAAACAATTTATTTTTCTTTCAATATTAATCTTTATAATTTACTCTTTTTTTCTTTCGCCACAAGCAGTGTTGTATTTTCATATGTTTGTCTTGCCAAAATAGAACCTGCTCTAATTGAAAAATTTACATATGTCTTGCAAAGTGTGTTGTACATAAACAATGTTTGAAAGGGTTCACAATATGTGTAAAAATTACACGTGCTAAAAAACTAAGAAAAACACAAGCAAAACACGTAGTGTGATCGCAGCTTTAATCTACCCATTAACAACCGGGTCTCATATATTTACCATAACGAAAAATTATTATGTTATTTGATATATGCAATTAGGTTACGGTTCTTTTATGATATGGTTAATTTTGTTTTATCGGTAAAAGTAATACATTTCCAATTTCATAAAATTAAATAAACATTCAATACTTATCTTTATATATCGAGAGCCTATATTCAAAATATGTCATCTTAAATTATTGGCGCTATGAGTTTTTGATGGGAAATAACTTCCTTATGTAATACCCATCTGTGATATAAATTTCAGCTCAAAAACATAATTTGTTCTCGTTTTATCTCAATTTTTGTTAATATGCTATCTCAAAATACATTTTTTTTGTTGGAAATAAATGCTATCTCTCATATTAAAAATACAATATTTTTGAAATAAATTTATTTATTACAAATCTACATCATATCTCATTGTAATTGACATGCTGAACACGAATCTGGTGAAATTTTTTTTATCCAATAGCTAATTTTTTAGATATTGCAGTTTTTAATCCTTTGGCGACGAATGATAGATATATTTCCTAATTTTAGTTTTTGTTGTAGTAGCTACATTTTCCAACCGATTTTTTTGAGTGTGTGGTGTATCAGAGTGGTAAATGAAGTACTAGACGTCAATGTCGGTTAATGTCAAATGTGAAATGTAATAAAAATCAAAAATTGGTGGCTTAAACAATAATTCATAATTATTATCAATTTACGTGAAATTTATAACTACAAATTGGGTAATTTATCCTCTTAATGTATTTACACATAAATATATAAAATACCCAATATGGTTTAGTATGATGGATGAAGATACTTGGAACGGCAATGCTCTACAACTTATTGCTCAGGATTATGAGTCCTCATCGGATGAAGAAAACATAGTTTCCAAAAGATCTAAAAGAGAACACGACTCTCGTTCAAAGATGCGTAAAACTAATTCTATCAAACGCATGAAAGGCAAACAATATTTGGGATTTTCCACATCAGACACAAAAATCCATCAAGACATACCAAAACCTCAAAGAAAACAAGGACCCAAATGTTCTTCAACATTTTGTTTAAATAGTAAATTGAGAAAGTGTCATCAATTTGAGGAAGAGGACAGAATCAAAATTTTTGAGGATTTTTGGAAGCATTCCTGGGAAGCTAAGAAGGTGTTTGTAAAAGATCATGTTTCGCAATCGGCTAAAAAATGTAATACAACAGAAAACTCAAAAAAACAAAATTCATTTTTCTACAAACTTCCTCTCAAAAATGAATTAGTGCAGGTATGTAAATTTAAATTTTTTTTAAACTTCCCTACAAATGTGAATCTCTTTAGGTATGTAAGTTTATGTTCCTGTCAACCCTATCCATAAATCGCGGTATGTTAAGAGGATGGTTGATTAATCCAGTTTCATCTCCTGAAATACTCGACAAACAAGGTGTTAATGATTCTAAAAACATTGTTTCCAAGACGTTTCTAATAAATTACTTGGATAATTTGGACCGAGTTGAAAGTCATTATTGTCGTAAGAAAACCAGCAAAAGGTATCTCGCTGCAACTTTTACATCAAAAGCTGATGTATATAATGATTACCTTACTGATTGCTCAACGAACAAAGTTAAGCCAATGTCATATTTTACATTTTCCAAATGCTTCGATGCAGAAAATTTAGCTATATTTAGACCTCGCAATGACGAATGCGACACATGTGTGGGCTATAAAACGAAACAAATATCTTCAGAGGTATACAATGAACATCTGGTAAAAAAAGATCGTGCTCAAACTGAGAAAAAACAAGATAAGCTTGATGCCCAAAATGGATTATGCCATGTTTTCACAATGGATGCTGAAGCAGTTAAACTTTGTCCTGATATTAATGCGTCAGCTATATACTATAAACAACGCTTACAAGTGCACAATTTCACCATGTACAATATTGGAAGCCTTCAGTGTACAAACTATTGGTGGAGCGAAATAAATGGCGACTTAACTGCTTCGTCATTTATTTCTTGTATAATAAGTCATCTTGAGACGCACTGTTTATCTGATGAGCTGCCAATTATAATTTTTTCAGATGGTTGCGGGTATCAAAACCGAAATAACTTCTTATCTAACGCGCTGTCCAATTTTTCAATAGAAAATAATAAAATTATAGAGCAAAAGTATCTAGAAAAGGGCCATACCCAGATGGAGTGCGATAGCGCTCATGCCAAAATAGAGAAAAAATTGAAAAACAACTCGGTTTATTTGCCTATTGATTATGTACATTATACTAAAGAAGCTCGAAAAACCGTTAAAATTAATGACAAGATCATAAAAAAACCTTTCGATTCAGTTTATTTAAACCACGACTTTTTTAAAGATTATAATGACAGCCAACTACTTCGTTTTAATAGTATAAGACCTGGCAAAGGCAAAAATGATCCAACAGTATCACAATTACGTTCGCTTATTTATCTTCCAAACGGCAACGTCAAATTTAAAATTAATTTCGACGATGAATACACTGATATACCGTGTCGAATAAAAAAATATGGAGGCAAGCAGGAACCAAATCCTTTGCATTCTGGACCACTTCCAATACAACGAAATAAGTTTAAACATTTACAAGAATTAAAAAAAGTTATTCCGCAAGAATATCATTACTTTTACGATAACTTATGCCAGAAATAGTATAAATAAACATCATTATAACATCAGTTTTTATTATGTATTATCTTTTTTTTTTAGCATTTTTTGTTATGTTTTTTCCTTTGTTATACCTAATATTCAATAAAACATCTTATTAAATGGGTAATTAATAAATATTGTTCAAAAAATCGTATTTTTATTTTCCGACAAAATATGCTATCTCTTAAAAAATATTTGTTTTTTGATATAATAAAATATGCTATCTCAAAATAATACGCAATCAAGTGCAAAATTTCAAATTTTTTTCACAGGTATAAATTTGCCGCAATATTTAAACAAACTTATGGAAGGCACATTGTTAATTTTTTCAATAATAAGCGAAATAACTAGTTTTTAAGCTCTCCTGAGAAATTGAATTTTTTAAGATAGCATTTATTGAATATAGGGTCTCGATATACTAAATTGCCTAATTTTGTACAAGACAAAAAAAATTGTTTTATATATATATATTTTTTTTTTCATAATTTATGGGGACTAGGTCCAAAAATTTATTATTAAACACGTAAGAAAATTATAGTCGGTCTAGACCGACTATACGATATCCTATACCATGCGTTTAGAAACTCTATCTCTTAGGCCCAACTAACTGGACATAGAAAATAAGCAAAAACCAGATTTGAGTGGGATTTTTATTAATTTTTTTGGCTGCAGATATGAAAAAGTTCATATCGGATGATATATCTATATGGGGACTAGGTCCAAAAATGGACCGATCATGACCATGTTTGGCCATGCTGGCCAAGGAAGGTAAAATGGGTGTGGAAAAAAGAAGCGACACCTCAGCAACAACAGTAGACGAAAAACAACAACCGCAGCCCATAACCATCGAACAATATTTGCGACGACAACAACGGAGGACCGAACAAAAATTAACAACAATACCACCGACACAAAAACCCAAGAGGCAAAGGGCTGGTAAACTAATGAAGCTAAGGAAAAAACTAGCTAAACCGAAGCGGCGAGTAAATTCTGAAAACCCTCCACCATGGGACATAGCATCGGAACTATGGAGAAGCATTGAAGTCATAGAACACGAATTAAAAACAAAAAAACAAAGAAAATGACACATATATGGTATTATTTACAATTTTTTTATTATTAAAATAATGTTAGATATTTTTATCACATTTCACTAAATTATACATAAATACAATGAATTACAAATAAACAGAAATGAATATATATAAAAAAGCACATATACAACATTATTATTTGACATATATTTAACGAAATAAAACACTGAATTCACGATAATCAAATATACACAAAACACCAAATACACAATATGAAATAAAAAAAAACACATGTATATCTCTAATACAATTTAGATTTGAATAATTTATAAATTTTTTTATTTAATTCTTTAAAAACACTAAGAACTTAAAATAACACAAAAAAAAAACACTACAAACAAAATTTAAGAAACACACATGATAACTTTGAATAAAATAAACAGCTGACGAAGCGATAAATCACAAACTACATAGAATTTTTTTTATGATAACCAATAAGCGCACAGTGATGCCAAGTTTAATAAATACACTTGGAAAATTTATAAATGAAATTAAACATTTTTTTTAAACAATTTTATGATTAAATTAATATTCTTTGAAAATGAAAATGAAATACAAAAACAAAAGAAAAATTCTTTATTATTGAAAAAAAATTTAACATTTAAGATTTAATTAATGTGATATTTTTTTAATTTGAATATTGTTATATTCGGCAAATGAATTTTATAAAAGAATGTATAGATGAGTTAGAAAAGCTCAAATTAAATATAAAAAAGAGTAAGAATAGGATTTATGAACAAAAGTATAAGGAAAATAAATTAGAAAGATTAGTTTATTTAAAACAGAGCGTAGAAGAATTCTCTATAGATAACAAGAATAAAGAAAATAAAGAGCTAAAAATAGAATTTGAAATTTTACACAAAGAATTAATAGAAATAATAGAAAACATAAATATAAAAAATAAAGATATTTATCAAGATTGGCAGGAAGGTAATTTGACAAAAATGGCTAATTTCGATATATCAATGGTGGGTAAAAACCTTCAAACATTTAAAGGCACTTACAAATATTTAGAAGATTTCATTGCACAGGCAGAATTGCTACATGAATTGTTAAAAGACGAAGACAAAGAAATATTCGTTAAGTACGTCTACAATTTCAAGTTAACGACTCAGGTTCGCAGTATTTTAGGCCGTTCAAACCGACCGACAAGTTTTGCAGACTTGAGAAAAGCATTAGAAAGCGCGTTTCCCAATCCAAAAACTCTACAACATGTACTGACAGATTTGGGAACAATTAAACAAAATAGCAAAACCATATCTGATTTTAGGGAAGAAATTGCCGAACTTTCGGATCAATTAAGCAATTTTGAGATAAAAAATTTAGAAAATGTTACGCAAGAAGGTAAAAACGCAATTTACAAAATGAGCGATAGCGTCGCACTTAATGTTTTTATGAAAGGAGTACACATGAAATATCAACAAATTCTATTAGCAAATATGCCAAAAACTTTCAATGAGGCTGTAGAAAAATGTCTGACAGCAGAAAGAAATTTAGGCTTTGAAAATAAAAATTTATTTAACATTAATAGCCGATTAAACAATAACAATAGAGCATCATTTTCAAATTACCGAGGAAACAACAATTATGGAAATAATAATAATCATTTTGATATCAGACACAATAATAACAATTTTAGTAACTCCAATAACAAGGGCAAAAATGGAAATTTTAGAAACGACAACAATTACAACAATAGATACAGAAATTTCAACACACATAACACTACAAGAGGAAACCTTGACAGAAACCCCAATTTCAATAATAACAATAGTTATAGTAACAATAACAACTACAGAAATAACAACAAAAATTATAACCATAATAACAACAACAGAAACAATAGTGGAAATATGACTAATAAAAGAAATAACAATAATAATAATGCGTACAAATCATTCCATTACACAACTGATGAGGGAAACTAACAAGGCCGGGTGACAACAGTTGCCCAGAGAGCCAAAAATCAAGAATTTACAAAATATCAAACAATATGAATACATTTATAAATATAAAATGCAACAACATAAATGAAAATTTAAAATTCCTCATAGATACAGGAGCAGACATCTCTATATGCAAAATTAAAAATATATCCAATATCAATACTACAGATACAGTCAGATTGACTGGTATAACAAATGAAGCTATAGATTGTATAGGAACGAAAATCTTAAATTTAACAACTTCAACAGAAACAATTCAACACGAATTTCATATAGTTGAAAACGATTTTCCAATCCAAACCGACGGAATAATTGGAAGAGATATACTAACGCAGTATATGTGTAAAATTGATTTCGAAACTTTTACAATCACGTTTAACATAAACGAACGCGAAATAACTCTACCAATGAACCCAAAAACAATATATCAGACAAACATTGTCATACCAGCGAGATCAGAGGCGATAATTCCTCTTGATACAAAAGTAAACGAAGAAAGTATTGTATTGAGTGAAGAAATAGCTGAAGGAGTATATCTAGCAAATAGCTTTAAGTACCGTTACTTTTATTTATAAGTAGGATTAAGTTTGTAAATAAAATCAATTATGAAACTCAACTCAGCCGAGCAATTGGCTAATTCTAAATTTATTTAAAAACCAGCACTATTAGAAAGCGCTTTTGCCTTTAGCGACTTTTGAGCGCCGGCAACTTTGAACAAAAGAACCAGTGGCGTTTGAAACGCCGGTCAAAATTTACACATATATATATATACATATATACTTTTGAGTTATTTTAATGACAACACAATGTTATAAAAAAAGAGAATGAGGATTTTTATGGCAAGATCGCCATAAAGTGTTATAAAAAAAGAGAGTGAGGATTTTTATGGCAAGATCGCCATAAAGTGTTAAAAAAAAGAATAAGGATTTTTATGGTGTTTTTAATAAAATGCTTTGCCGGCGTTTGTATGCCACTGGCCAAAGATGGAGCACTTTCTTATAGCGCTAAGTGAATCAAAATAGAGTCAGCCAATTGCTCGGCTTGAGTTCGATCAATGATTGATTTTATTTACCTAAATTGTTCGGCTTATAAATAAAAATAACAGTACTTAAAGCTACTTAAATCTAATCATAAGTTATATCCTAAATCTACAGCTGTTTTGTGTTGACATTATTATCAGCTGGTTGTACTTATATTTTTAGTACTAGTGATGGGATATTCACTACACCCTCACTCTTTATGAAAAAAATGATTTTTGTATATTTAATATACAAAAATTATTTTTGTACAGATTATATTTGTTTTATTAAGCGAATTTAATTATTTTTAAAATTGTTGTTTTATGTCGAATCTAGGTTTTTATTTTACGTATGTCCGATGTTCAGAAGTTATTTGTTCTAAATCTGAAAATTTGTCTTTGTTTTAGTATGTGTAAAATCTGGTTTTTATTTATTTTTGTAGTTTTTTCATGACTTTTATACTATTTTTAATTTATATATTTGGCTACTTATTTTTCAAGCTAGCTCTCTTATATCTTTCAATTTTGTTTATTTATTATATATTTTGAATTTTTTTTTTTTTTATATATTTTCTATGTACTTGTCATTTTTATATATTTTAATTTATATATTTGGCTACTTATTTTTCAAGCTAGCTCTCTTATATCTTTCAATTTTGTTTATTTATTGTTTCTTTAAAAAAAATTTTTCCTTTCTTAAAATTCTTATAATTTTTTTTTGTTTTTCTTAAAATTCTTTAATTTTCTTAAAATTCTTTTTATTTTTACAATTCTATCTCGTTGACGTCAGTTTCTCCAATGTCATCTGTGTGATCGATGGATTTTCGCTGCATCTTGAGATAATTGAATTGTTTTAAAATGAAATTGTTTTTTTTTTTGAAAATTTGAATTATATTTAAAAAAAATTTTTTTTTTTAAGTTAGGTAGGAATCACAGCCCCAAAAAAAAAGGTTCATGACGCCTTTGTTTGGACATGTATTTTGTGTCATGTCAAGGTAATATTTTTGTAGTTTCCGGGTTCATACGAGATTTTGTATTGTCATTGTTATTTAAGTCAAAATATTTTAGTTGTTTTAGATTTCTTTTCTTGTACTATAAAAGTTTGGATTTTTGCTTTTCTTTATTTGAATTCGAGTTTTTCCAACTCATTTATCAACTATTACTTTAAAAATATATATATATATATGCCTTTATAAAAAATTTTTAAATATTTACAAATTTGTACAAAAATGAAATTTTTAAATAAAATTGTTTTATTTCATTGAATAATTGCTCTAATTTTTAATTTAATTTAATTTAATGATCAAATTATTAATAAAAATGTTCCATTTTAACAATAAATTTCTTTAAGTGTGTCTTTGGAACTTGGCATCACTTTACGATTACAGCTACTTAAAAAAAAACAGTTCTATGTAGTTGGTACTTTGCAATATATTATAAATCAGCTGTTAAGTTAATTGTGTTTTTCTTTTTTACAATGTAGTTTTTGCTTTGTTTAAATTTTGATGTTTCTGAAATAATTTTTTTTTTGATTTCGCGTAAAATAAATTGTTTATAATGTGTTGCGCTTTTTTTTTTTGTATCGTTGAAAAAAATAATAGTTTATAATTAATATACATTAATAAATTTTGCATTTTTGTTATCTCTTATTCTTGTTTTTTTTTTATTTACTAGTGTTTATAATTTATACATATATTTGATAATAAATTTTTGCATTTGTGTTTACATATTGTAGTTTATTCTTTTGGTTTTTTTTGTAATTCATTTTAATATTAATAAAGAACAAAAAAAAATTTTTTATACATAACGAAAAATTGTGTTTTTATTTATATTTGTTAAAAAAAATGTGTATGTACATATGTGTTTATTATGTTATTTCTTTTGTATTTCTCTTTTTAAGTGTTTTACTTTTCATTTTGTGTTTTTTTTTAACAATGTATTAGAAAAGAATTGTAATTCATATTAAGGTTTAACATTTCAAATTAATAAAAAAAGGATTTGTATATATGTTTTTTAAAAAAATTTTTTTTTTTGTTTATTCTTAATTCATTTTGTGTTGTGTATAAGTTTTAAAAAAAATTTAAAATGTTAAAATAAAAATCTTTTAATAAAATAAAAATAAAATAAAATATACATTTTTTGCTTATGTTCTTTGTTTTTTTGTTTTTAGTTCTTGTTCTACAGTGTCTATCTGTCTCCATATTTCCGCTGCAATATGCCATGGTGGTGGATTTTCCGCATAGACTCTTCGTTTTAGATCAGCAAGTTTTTTTCTGAGCTTTACCATCTTTCCTGCTCGTTGCCTCTTGGGTTTTTGTGTGATTGGTATTGTTGTCATCAATTGTTCTGCCCTTATTTGTTGCCGCCGCATATAATTTTCTATTGTTAGTGGTTGCGGTTGCGGGACCACTTCGGTTGTATTTTTGTCCTTAGTTTGTTGTTCCATGTTCGTTGTGGTGCAGGATCGCCATAAAGTGTTATAAAAAAAGAGAATGAGGATTTTTATGGCAAGATCGCCATAAAGTGTTATAAAAAAAGAGAGTGAGGATTTTTATGGCAAGATCGCCATAAAGTGTTAAAAAAAAAGAATAAGGATTTTTATGGTGTTTTTAATAAAATGCTTTGCCGGCGTTTGTATGCCACTGGCCAAAGATGGAGCACTTTCTTATAGCGCTAAGTGAATCAAAATAGAGTCAGCCAATTGCTCGGCTTGAGTTCGATCAATGATTGATTTTATTTACCTAAATTGTTCGGCTTATAAATAAAAATAACAGTACTTAAAGCTACTTAAATCTAATCATAAGTTATATCCTAAATCTACAGCTGTTTTGTGTTGACATTATTATCAGCTGGTTGTACTTATATTTTTAGTACTAGTGATGGGATATTCACTACACTCTTTTATTTTGCAAAAATATATACAAACAAAATTTGAGAAGAATCAGTGCAATATTTTTGTTTTTTAATAGATTTAAGTGAAGATCGGGAAGCAGCTCTATATGGGGCCAAAGGGATCATTTTTAGACTACTCATTAATGGATGTAATGAATGCATACAAACCCAATTTGAGTAAGATCTATATGACAATTTGGATCTTATGGCAATTTATGTCGATTTCATAGGGGTAATTTGTATGGGGGCTAGGTCTGAACATGGACCGATTCTCACCAATTTCAACAGCGTTCATCCCATGGCCGACAGAAGCTTACATACCAAATTTCATCAAAATATATTCATATTTGCGACCTGCAGTTTGATTACAAGGTTTACATGGACACACAGACGGACGGACGGACGGACGGACGGACATTGTTAAATCAACTCAGAAAGTGATTCTGATTCGATCGGTATAATTAAAGATGGGTCTAGGTCAAATATTTTTGGTTGTTACAAACAGCAGCACAAAGTCATTATACCCAAACCACATAGTGGTATAGGGTATAAAAATTAATGTTTGTCAGTTTTTTTATCTCTAGGCTTATTTATGTACAAAATTTTATAAATAACTGGATGATAGAATTTTCCTCATGTAGTTGTTAGCTAACAATAAAGGAGGCTTTCTAAACTTTAATCGCGATTGGTTGCGAAGGGAGTGACCAGATTTCAGTCGGTTTGCCATTTTAACTGATTTGGTTGTATTATTCAAGAAACTTAGTACGTTTGTTGATGTTTGTAGTGTGCTCAATTGGGTATCAACTCGAAGATGTGATGTAGCTAAAAGTGGCGCTATTAAAACGAATTAATAATTTTTTTCCGATTATAATCGGCTTAGACCAGTGGTGGCCATCGACAGAATTGAGTTAGTAATAGTGTTTATGAGCATGTGTTAGTTGTACTACACTGATCGAAATGGACGTAACACAACGCCGATATTAAATGGGTTTGTGTAGATTTTGTATGAGTGTTTATATGAATGCATAAAATGGCAAATAGTTGAGTTCACGAAGAATATGGTAAAATTTTAAATATATTTTGTTGTTTTAAAATTTTAAATCTTACATTCTGAATAGGTAAAAACAAAATGTGAAGAACATTTAATCTCTTTTATCTATAAGTTTGAAGTTTATTAAATCAAATAAGTAATAATAAGTAATTCATTTCTTTATAAAACAAAAAAAAACAAGTAAGAAAATTATAGTCGGTCTAGACCGACTATACGATACCCTATACCATGCATCTAGAGACCCTATCTCTTAGGCCCAACTAACTGGACATAGAAAATAAGCAAAAACCAAATTTGAGTGGGATTTTTATTAATTTTTTTGGCTGCAGATATGAAAAAGTTCATATCGGATGCTATATTTATATAGGGACTTGGTCCAAAAATGGACCGATCCTGATCATGTTTGGTTAAGTCTCTTGTATTTTGCAAAAATATATACAAACAAAATTTGAGAAGAATCAGTGCAATATTTTTGTTTTTTAATAGATTTAAGTGAAGATCGGGAAGCAGCTCTATATGGGGTCAAAGGGATCATTTTTGGACTACTCATTAGTGGATGTAATGAACGCATACAAACCCAATTTGAGTAAGATCTATATGACAATTTGGATCTTATGGCAATTTATGTCGATTTCATATGGGGAATTTGTATGGGGGCTAGGTCTGAACATGGACCGATTCTCACCAATTTCAATAGCGTTCATTCCATGGCGATCTGCAGTTTGATTACAAGCTTTACATGGACACACAGACGGACGGACGGACGGACGGACGGACGGACGGACGGACGGACGGACGGACATTGTTAAATCAACTCAGAAAATGATTCTGATTCGATCGGTATAATTAAAGATGGGTCTAGGTCAAATATTTTTGGTTGTTACAAACAGCAGCACAAAGTCATTATACCCAAACCACATAGTGGTATAGGGTATAAAAAACACAAAATAGCAAAACTTAAAAAGATAAGTAATTTCAAAGGTTATTAAGTGGTATGTTACCAAAAACTAAAAAAATTCCAGTAACTGGATATTTTTTAAAATTAAAAAAAAAATGCATAAAAGACAGCTATAATGTTGTCAAATGGAGGCGACGTATGTTATTTATAGAAAATGTTTAATTTATAGTTTATCAAGTCTTCGAAATTTTCTCAACATTTTTGGTTTCTTTTAAACAAATATTCTCTGTGTGCCTATTAAAAAAATATATATGAATTTCAATAGGCAATGCGACATAGACCTGCTTTATTCAAAAGCTTTCATAAGACTGAATGAAATTGTCGTTTACTTTTACTCTTTGGTGAGTATTTTTATTTTCGTTCGGCTGTATACATATAAGAAGCTCAGCACCAGTGTGTTTGGCACGGCCTTCACTGGCGTAGACGATATAAATTTATAATATGACTCAGAATAACTTTTTATTTGTTACATTTAAAAAGTATGTAGATAATGCGATACACTTAGTATGTTTTTAAAATAAATCCTAACTATATATTGTTTACCATTACTACAAGGGGAAACACTTGTGTTTGGAAGTAAATATTATATGTATCATTATTATTGCTTTCCAGTAATGCAAAGATAAGATTAGCAAAGTTTTGCTGGATTTTTAGAAAAAAAATCGCCTCGTATTTCTACTGATTTATTTGGCGACATTCGCTGTTTATACCAGTGTTCATTAAAGATGAAAATAATTGAATTTATAATGAATACAGCTTGTTAGTTTTTGTAGCTTTTTGAATTTGACAAAAGTCAATACTATAAGTGTTAAATAATTTTTAATTATTTAAGCTTCTACAACTAATTTGTTTGATATAAATCGTTTTATAATCAATAAATTATAGTATTAAATAATAATTTTTTTTTTTTTGTATCTTTTTTCGAGACTGTAGCGATGATTTTGTATGAAACCGTTGTAAACCGATTTAAAAACGGTATTTTATATATAACTAGCTGACTTCGTTTTGTCCAAAAGAGATTGTATGATTGAATTAATTTCGAAATATTTTTTTAATTGAAAATTATCGACCGTTAACAGATGACGCAATAATATAATTTGAAAAAAACACTTTTCAAATTCAGTTGAATTCAGTATCTTATAATTATACGGATAGCTGATCCGACGGTCTTCGTCCCACCCAACATTTGGCGAAAATAGAATAAAATCAAGAATTAATTAAAAAAAAGAATAGAACAATGATTGTTATCAATTCAATGCTGCACGATACACAAAATTTTTTGTTTTCTACTCCGGAGCGGATATGAATAGTGAGGATGGCTTCCCAACTCGTGAACACGCAACATATAGCTGGCCATGTGCCACTATCACATTACTCATTAATTTCGTCACAATCAGTCGAGTTCCATTGCATAGTTTCGGTGCATGAAGATTTCATAGCATAAGAATGACAGATCCAACTTTAAGGCGCAAATGATGAGGCGGCTTCCGAGGCAAATCCAAAGAGTTTAGGAATTCCACTGGATATTTCGCGACATCATCTTCGTTTTCAACGTGATCGATCGATTTGTATGAGTGCAATTAACCAGGAATTTGGTCATCCAAATCAAATCATTGACATCAATATTAACATTAAATTGGGCGCGCGCTCAACCAATCGTAGTTAAGAAAGTTTTGGCCTATGTTCGGATATACTTTAGAAATGAGTTAATTTTTCGTTGAAGTGAACTGATATTAAACCACTGGAAGTATCTACCGGAATTTATCTATTTCCAATTCTCAGCAGTCCTTTGGAGAAAGCCTCTGTGGTTCTAGCCTGTTGCAGGAACACTCGGAAATGATGCCACCATTTTGGTCTCCAAAGAAGAATGTGTGCGTGTAGCAAACCTCTTTTCTGACATACATCCAGCATCGAACAGAACCGTATACGCGTCGTTTCACAAGCATGTCAATTTTTGTTTAAACACTTGTGCTTTAACATCGTGACGATCACTTGGTGATTGCTCGGGATGCAATAACTGCGTAATCTCTGGCCATTTTGGATTGCAAGTAAACATCACAAATAAATCCGGCCGTCCATAATTTCGCACGTTAGTCATCGCATCTTGGGTGTACTCGTGCATGTGTCTCGGACTTCCAATGCATGTCGATGGCAAAATTGTGAGACGACCAACATTTGTAATATCTGCTTATATATTAACCGCATCTCGCAAGTGAATTTATTCTTCAGACCGCAAGTTGGCCTGATTGAATCGAATGTAATTGAGTCGCTCTGTCTCAACCTTAATGTACATATCAACAGCAGATTGTTGGAGCAATCGTCGATATATCAGTAGGTGATTGTCAAAGTTCATTGAACTTACCTTCTTATTTGTCTCGACCCCTAAAAATTTACAATATGTATATATGTGACAATCAAAAATGTTTTTTTGCACTAAACATTGGCCGGATTTACCATGCTGGAATTGAAATGATATCCGTCTTCTCCACGGCAGAACATAAGCGGATATTGTAGTGCGTCATACGACCCGAGTGTCTCACTTATTCGTTGTATTGCGTTTTTAGTTCGGCGTTTTATGACTACTAGCAGATTCCAGCACTCGAAATTCGAGTGCATCTTCTAGGCAATTTTTTTTCTCGACTTAGCCAATTCACAAACCCGCACTTTTTGGTTTATTATTATTGTGAATGAAGATAACCAACTCACTAAAAAACACATTAAAAAATTAATAAATACACACATAGCATACGTATAATTTTACTCTAAATGCAATTTACTTAAACTAAAGGAAAAAGTTAAAAAAATCTGTAAATCTGGTGAGCAGCTAAAAAGAAATACCTTTCAAATAATATACATTTGGTCCAAATCGGAATAAAACGGTGGAACAAAACATCGGTAATAAGAAATCACCTAGCCTATTAATATTATATATATTACGCGATTCCAAATTTTCACAACTGACATTTCACTAACTGTAGAGGTGCGTTGTATTGTCGTTCATGAGTTTCAGTACGGCCACTCACACTACTAACCTATGAACTCACTCAAATTATCTTCCCTTTTACATTATTCAAGATATTTTTATTTTTTTGAAAATTTATTTTATACTGGAGGTGACACGCCCACTTGTACAATCCCGCCCTTTTTCGCCACGGCAAATCACAGAAGTAATAGATGAACTCACACAAATTTGCAAAGCTCTCTCTACCATTATACTCGGTATATGTACATAAAATTTAATCAGTACTTTGTAGGGGATGTACCCCGCCCACTTATCCGATCCAGCATATTTTTGTCAAGTCAACTTAAACTAATAACAGATGACATCACATAAAGTATCAAGGCTCTCTCATGATATTGAGGAATTATTATGTTTTGAGGGTGCCACGCCCACTTTTCCGCATCTCACAGCAATAAAAGATGACCTCATAAAAATTGAAAAGCTATCCATATAACAGTACTCAAGATATATGATGTTAAAAATTAATTTTGTATGGCAGGTACCACGCCCACTTATCCGATACCGACCGTTTTTGGTATGACTATCCATATTAATAACAGATGGCCTCACATAAATTTACAAGGCTCTCCCTCTCATAGTACTCAATATATATGATGTTGAAATGGAATAACCGGGTACAGCGCCACTTGTTGAGACTTTTTGTTCTTTTTTTTTTCCTAAACCTTCGCGTGGCAGTTAGAAATAAACTCGCAGAAGAAAGTATCCCTTTTGGTCCTGTAGTTTTCAAATTTTAAGCGGACGAACAAACCACGATTCATTTTTATATATATAGATTATTTGCATTATTCAGAACTATAAAATCCACAGTAGAAAATTATGTGACCCCTACCACAGAGATTTATATACATAAATATATATACATATGTCCATTAGCGCCATCTGTACTGAAGTCATTAATTAGTTTATGTAATAAAGCTCCTTGCATACATGTGAGGCTATTACACTCAAAGAATATTGTTGGCAGAGTTAAAAAAAATTAAAATAAATCTAACACATATGAAGTTAGAGTGAGTTTTGGTCAAAAATAACACAGGAAAAGAAAGGATATGGTATGTGATCTTTCAAAACTCCTAGTACTATACATTGAAATTTTGTAGATTTTAATTGTCACAGTATCCAGAACAAAATAATTGAATTGTTTCAATTCGACACAGGTTATTTAGTGAATGCAAAACAGAAGTCTAAACGAATAATGCACAAATTGCGATGGTCAACTGTGGATTAAAATCCTTAAGGTTACAGACCCTACAAAGAAAAGTTTTGCAAGAACTTAATGTTATGGTAACTACCCTAATGTTCATTAGTAAGTCCTTTATGGCAATGCTGTAAATAACTTAATGTAACCGGTATTTATACTAATAGTAATCGAAGTATTATTATAAGCAACTGTGCTTTAGATTCATTTTGTAATATAATATACCGTTTCCTTTCCTTAATAAAAAAAAAGACTGTCATGGTACATAAAATATTTAATATGAGAAATAAATATTTAGATTAAATTACTTAAAGTTCAATGAAATGATAAAATTACTTAAAAATTTTTTGTAGTAAATTACCAAAGTTCGGATAATGATTTAATGATCTAGTGGAGTTCTTGTTGATTAAGTCATAATTCCGTGTTTGATGAATTTCATTTAAAAATCAAGATAAAACTGAAATTTTGAACCCGACCACCTCAGATATCGATGAAATTTTGTTCATAGCTAAATTTGATCAATACAAACAAACCCTCATTTTTAGAAATGACTGTTTTGCGATTTTTTGGGCGTGGCACAGAGGGAAAGTTTTCGAAAAAACGCGAAAATGGTCGAATAGTGCTCCATTTACAATGCAATAACTCAGAATCAGCTGAACCGATTTCCATGATCTTGGTATCATTAAAAAGATATTTTAACAGGCTTTATGACACGTTTGTAAAAAATTTTATAACAAAAAGGAAATTTTAAATAACGAAAAAACCAAAAAGATCAAGGGTTTTTTTACAGTGTATTATTTTTTTTAGAAAGGTTTATCCTTCACCTATACCATATCCAAAAAGTAAAATGGGTTCTTTTTTAGTTTTATTTATATAATTTTTTAAGTAGTGTCACTTCTAGTAATTGCCCTTATATTTTATATTTACAGGTAAAATAACACAGTACAACACATGATTTGCCAATTCAATTCGCTTTTATTCGCAATTGAGTAAAGGTATGAATTTCAAAAATTTGCTCTACATATGCACAACATTCTTCGGCAAAACCCTCGATCATATTTTTTATGATTCTCAGAATTAACAAAACGGAATACACAAAGGGTTATTTAATTTTTATGATTGCGTAAGCAAAGTAATTTTTAATTATTTGGGTTTTTCAGTTGGCTACCTGTATGACTTTTTTACAGAAATTCAACCCACATTTAAGGGTGGTCATTATTCGGAAAACTTAAAACTCACACATGGTGAAACAGGTATATAGCCACCGTAAAAAAATATGCACCCATTTATAAGTACCTGTCAGTAAACTAGTGAACAATACACAGTAGAAATAGGAGTGCATTGATCGATTTTACTCATTCAACAAGTGTCGACGAATGCGAAAATTACAAGTCCATATTTTAAAAGTGCAACGTACCGAAATTCATAATTATAAACAGTTTCGAGAAGCCAAGATATCCCATTACAATTTTTACGCATATATTTTAAAAATTTGAGTGAATATGAATTCAAACAATAAGTACAGATGCATAAAAATATCTAATAAGTGTTGCGCTTCGCTTCGTAAAATAAGTGAGAACGAGGCTGCAAATATAATTGAGTATTTTCCAGCTGTCGCCAACATTCATTGCAGCCGTATTTGCGAAACTTGCCGGAATACACTGAGAAAAGCGTAATGAATCCAACGTGGAGCAGAATGAAGTCTCAAATTATTTACCAATAACGCACAGCGATGAAATTAGCGAAGAATTGAATGAACTTCCAACTTGTACCAGCCGTAATGCAAACATCGAAAGCAACGAACTCATTGAAAATATAAATGATCACATTATTCCTCATCTACCAAACCAAATGACGCCTCTTAAAATTATTTTTTTCCTTTGTTTGTCTATTTTCAGATAACGATAAATTAGTTCATAAAAGCTTCGCCATAATATGTGATTGCAATACCCATGATAGTATAGCAGTTCATCTATATATTTCAAAAATGATACAGTTCGTGAAGGCCAATATAACCAACAATATTAATAAAATCATTTACGTATCAGATGGTGCAGGAGCACAATATAAAAATAAATATAACTTCATTAATTTATGCCATCACAAATCTGATTTTGGTATTGACGCTGAATGGTACTTTTATGCTACCAGTCATCGAAAATCTGCATGTGATGGAATCGGAGGAACATTGAATAGAGGTGCTCGAAATTATAGTATTGTAAATAAAAATGAAATCCAGACAACGAGGCAACTCTATCACTGGTCATCAGAAACATATAAGACCACCATACAAGTTGCTTACGCAGATGCTGACGAATACAAAAACGTTAAAGAAAAGCTATTTTCAAGATATAAAGAAGCTCAAACTATAACAGAAACTCAAGGCTTTCATTCATTCATTCCAATAAATGAAACTTTGGTACATGTGCGCAGATATTCTGACTGTACCAAATTTGAGCAGCGCAAAATTTCTTACAAATAATTAACTTAAAAAAAATGTAAATAAAATAAAACACAAATTAATAAAAACTTGGCAAATAATATAAACAATTGTTGATGGTTTTTTATTTGTAAACATTTAAAAAATGTTAGAATTGTTGAACTATTTTGTAAATGTGTAAAAATGTGACCTGATAGTTTCGCTGTTATTCGAATTATTTCAAAAACTTTTGGTACGTATTACTAGAAGTGACACTATTTAAAAAATTATATAAAAAAAACTAAAAAAGAACCCGTTTTACTTTTTGGAAATGGTATAGGTGAAGGATAAACCTTTCTAAAAAAATAATACACTGTAAAAAACCCTTGATCTTTTTGGTTTTTTCGTTATTTAAAATTTTCTTTTTGTTATAAAATTTTTTATAGTGTATTTTTTTTTTTGCAAACGTGTTATAAAGCCTGTTAAAATATCTTTTTAATGATACCAAGATCACGGAAATCGGTTCAGCCGATTCTGAGTTATTGCATTTTAAATGGAGCACTTTCGACCATTTTCGCGTTTTTTCGAAAACTTTCCCACTGTGCCACGCCCAAAAAATCGCAAAACAGTAATTTCTAAAAATCAGGGTTTGTTCGTATTGATCAAATTTAGCTATGAACAAAATTTCATCGATATCTGAGGGGGTCGGGTTCAATGCATCTCGATTTTTACATGAAATTCATCGTTTTCAAGTTAATGGTAGCAAACTGTTTTTTGGTGGCATCAAGTAATTATCGACTGCTAATTTTCTTTCCGAACAGAACTTTCCAAATATATTTATATCTTTTGTAATAAAACTTTGTAGATATTTTCGCAAAAATAACTGAAACTTCTACATATAAATATTTGCTTAATATAGCATTTGCAGACCATCATTGTAGTTACGCCCAGTACTGATTGCTGATCCTATAACGCTGGACGTATAAGTGTGAAAAAATAAGTTTTTCTTAATATTGCTTACACATATTAATATGGCTTACATACGAGGGCGGATCAATAAGTCCGTCACTTTTAGATTGAAACACAGTTTATTTGCAAAAAAAATTTATTTTTCAACATAATGTCCTTTTAGCTCAATACATTTAGTCCAACGTTTCTCCAATTTTTGTATCCCTTCCAAAAAATAGGATTTTTCGAGGTCCATAAAATAAGCAATTGTTTGATCAATAATTTCATTTGGAGCTAAACCTCTTTCCAACAAGCCATTTTTTTAGGTTTGGAAATAGGAAATAGTCACTGGGGGCTAAATCCAGAGAATATGACAGATGAGGTATCAATTCGTAGCCCAATTCATGGAATTTTGGCATTGAGACACAATTACGTTTATGGTCAATTGAGAGCAAACGTGGCACCCATCTTGCAGACAGCTATTTTAAACCCAACTGATCATTTAAAATCGAAACCACACTGCCATATGAAATGCCTATAGCATATACAATCTCACGCACTTTTACTCTTCAATCGGCCAACATCATATCGTGGATTTTTTCGACATTTTCGGGTGTATTGACCCCAATTGGCCGTCCAGAACATTCAGCGTCATTTGTATTTGTGCGACCACAACGAAAGTCAGTAAACCGCCATTGAAATCGATGGTGCAGAGTCTTCATAGTATTTATCAAGTTTTCCTTGGTTTGACTGACCGTTTTTTTTCGCAAAAAATAATGTTTAATGAACACTCGAAATTCACTTTTTCCCATTAAAAAAAAAAACACTAAGTTGTATGTTTTGAACAGCTGTTAAACGCAAAGTAAATGACGGAACTTGCTCAAAATTTTACAGTAGTCTATAAATAGGTGGTACTTGATGGGAGCAGTGTTGCATTTCATATAACTACAAGGAAAGTTCGAAAATTCACGGAGTTATTGATCCGCCCTCGTATTATCTTCAATATAAAACAAGAAAAATAAATTTGAAATCTGTGTTGGCTAATAATTCCAAAGTTTGAAAAATCACTCGATCGAATACATATTTTTCGATAAAAATGAAATAAATAGAAAATTAAAAAAAAATCACTCGTATAAATAACTGATATTAGCTAATAATTTCCATTATGGCCACTGGGCAGAGAATACAGATAATTAATTATAGACCACAAACTGGATTCCGAGTTAATAAAGAAAGTGTCTAAGTATTGTTATTTCTA
Source organism: Cordilura impudica (assembly GCA_963682025.1). Classification (NCBI taxonomy): domain Eukaryota; kingdom Metazoa; phylum Arthropoda; class Insecta; order Diptera; family Scathophagidae; genus Cordilura; species Cordilura impudica. The sequence continues at coordinate 133,961,682 of OY821521.1, forward strand.
TGTATTTAAAAAAATAAGTAAAAACATCATTGCAGGTGCTTAAACCAAACCCAAAACAAAAGAAAAAAACTATAGTATATGCTTCGAACTGTATTTTTCAGACCATGCTATGAATTTGGTAAAACAATTGAATCGAAAATTTTAAAAGCGCACTCGGAATATATTCAATGAATATTATTCATATTAGCTAGTAATTCCAAAAATTAAAAAAATCACTCCAACTCACTTCAATATGAAGCAAATAAATTGAAAACTTATAAAAAAAGAGAATAAATATTCATATATTAATATACGAGGGAAGTTCCAAAACAAGTCGACCTGTCAAAGAAAACATAACAAATTTGGAAAAATCCTTTTAGCGCGGTACATATTTCCCAGTGATATTCAATAACTGTTTATAGTAAGAACCGTCTAGCTTTTTAAAAAGAAGCCATCAACCGCAAACTCCACGTCTTCATTGTTGGCAAATCTTTGTTGGCATTTCATATGGGCTCGATTAAACTCTGCCTTCCAATATCTAATAGCCGAAAATAGAGGAGCAGAATCCCACAGAATATTGGTTGGACTAATACCAATGACAGACATATGGTGTAGAAACCAAGGTATGTATACAATGGTACACATACTACAATATAGCGACACATATGCTGTATGTATAGATTGTGGTTTAATTTGACATTTGATCGTATGTTTTGAAAAATGGAAAAAGAAATACAAAAAACAATTTTGCTCGTTTTAATGAATAATAATATTTGAAATATTTTACCTGGTTGTTTTGTTTGTGTTCCCTTTATGTTCTTTCGAAGAGATACTAGAATTGATTTTTGTAGTCGCTATTGTATGATTATTGATTCACAATAAAAATATGTTGGTGTTTTGTTTTTCATATATAAATATTAAATAAAGGTATTTTATTGCTGTTGCTTATATACTTTTTTAAATAAAAAAAGAACAATTCGAACACTTTTGATACTATATATCAAAATAAAAAAGAACTATTCGAATACTTTTGAAACTATGTATTTCATCAAATAAAAATAAAACACGTTGTCGTAGTTTATCTTATTTGACCACTTTGTGGCGGACTTTTTTTTTTGCTTGGCAGGTTAATTTTTTTTTTTTTTTTGGTGGTTGGTTTTGCAAAAAATCCACGATGTCACCTTCTCTTATCATTTTCCTTATGTATTTATCCTTTTTGTCAACTTGGCTTAAAAATAGTTGATTTATTTTATATTTTTGTATAAATATGATGTTTTTGTTTGAAATATGTTCCCTTCAGTCGATTGTTCAGGCTACTTTTTGACTTTTTCTGAGGTTAAATAAATATTGCTGCGTCAAAACTTTCAATAATAATTTCCTTAAAGTATTGAGTATAATTTAAACAAAATCTTATTACTTTTTTATTAAAAAAAGGAAACTTTAACACACAAGAACAAAATGAACTATAATAAATGACTGTCTTCGTTTAATGCCGCCTTCGTTTTTATTTTGGAAGTGTTTAGAAAGTTTATACTACGTACGTGAACATAGTATGCGATTCAGATATAAACCAGCTTTAAACCAGCTTTAGTTGTGGTATATGCTGACACACATGTGGTATACAATGCTAGTATAGTACGTACACCACATGTCTGTCAGGGGTATTGAGTTACTAACGGTAACTAATATTTTTCGTGTTTACAAATTCACTGTGATCGTGCAAATTTGATGGCTCAAAAAAAAATGTACTAAGAAACATGGTTCTTTGAAACTTAAAACATAAGTTATCTAAGGTTATCAAAGTTGTTCTGGGACCACCCTCGTATAGTTACGCATCTTAAAACAAAATGGTTGAAATCTTGGAGCCTTTCTGAGAATAATTTTATATTCAAAATTTCCAATATTAAAAAAGATCGACAAAAATATTAAATATTTCGTGTATATTAAATTAAAGTGTATTCCATTCATTTAGTTTTTATAAACGGAGCCTTAGGCGTGTTACAACTGACTAATATTTACATAAACATTGTGATTTATGTTATAATTGTTTAGCATTTATTTCTCAAACAAACGATACAGTGCTGTTAACCGCATGAATGACTGACGCATAATTTCTCTAGAAATTTTATGAGTGTATGCGATAACTAGTGTAAACTTTAGTACGATGTTTAGCAGTTGCTGCCATACTAGCTTCTTTTCAAGCATTACTTTTTGCACATAATCTAGTTGCATTGAATAACGACCACATATTGAAATAATAAATTGACATTAGTGAGAGGGAACGAGAAAGATAAATATCACAATAAAATAAAAATAATTAAAATACAAAATATAAGTTTTTCTTAGCACTCCATGCAAATTGAATCGAAAATGTGATATGTAACGCCGAGAAAACTTTTACTGTATTAGTATTAAGGGCGTTTTATGTTATAGTGGTAGGAAAACATTTCAAGGGACGACTATGAGACGGAAATGTGCATTAGTGGGATCCCCTTGTAAATGGTTTTATGTATTTGTGTACCAGTTTATGTGTCTATATATGCATTTCAAGTTTTATATTACAACAAATTGTTATCAGTAGTCAACGATTGCTTTCGCATAAATGCTCCCTTTATGCTATTTCCGTTTTTATTTCCACACAACAGCAACTCCAAAGTAAAACTAATGTATTTTATGGCTACAGCTAGAAGAGGCAACGCTTGGCATCATACATCCCTACAACATCCCATCTCATATTATGTGTACTAAAAATACCACCGACAACAACCAACCAACTCAAATTCATTATTTTGCGATACTGTTCAATTGTTTACACCAAGTCAAGTGGAATGTTGTTTATAAACGAAATCATACTCTAACTTTCAAGCATCGTCTCCACCTTCTCTTTCATCTTAATTTATATTGCGAAAAGTTAAACATTTAAAATTTAAGCACTTTTATACCCTACACCAAATATATATGCTGCTGCTTTAGAATATTAATATGAACAAATGTTTTAATCTTGGATCCAAAATTAAACATTGATTTAAAATCGACAAAAAACTACAAAACCACAAATTTTACAGTTTTGTTTACAATTATATTATTTACATAAAACCAGTTAACAATTCAAGTTTGCTATATATCAAGTGAGTTCTTTAAGAAAGCTAGAATTGTACATTTTTTAATGCCACATGAGACTTCGGATGAATTATTATTATTCGTTTGTCGTTTAAGCTGGACGAAAATTTATTAAATGGTAAACTTTAAGATCGATTGGGTTTGCCGACGGTAGAAATTCATACCACAAAATGTATAAAGACATGCATACTTTCATGATTCCATGATCCGTCAATAAACTTTCAACACTATTTGCCGACATAGACTCCCATAGACGCCTTAATATCTGACATTAGTTCTTAGGTTTCGGAGAGCTAGTGCAAAACTTGGATTTCTCCATACCTGGTACATACCATCACTTCCGAAAACATTAGATTTACTTTTATCAGTGAGACAACGTACTCCCAAAAGTTTCGATCGGTTAAATATATGAATTGGTGCTTACGTGCATAATCCAATTATTTCTTTATGTTAACCTGATTAACAAATGAATTTTTTGAAACAACGACGGATGGTTTATGGTTAAATATTGCTGGCTTCGCACTGTATTTGTTTTGAGCTTATAGATTTAAAATGAACACAATCGTTGTCAAAGTTTATTAATTTACAACAAACATAAAAATGTATAACAGTTAAAAAAAAAAATAAGTTAAACGAGACTAATACGCACGTAATATCAAAATAGGTATACATTTTAGTTTTTCTTCCTCTTCGACAACTCTTGGTTAATTTGGTGCAATTTTTTCCAAATTATCCAATATCGATAAAAAAATATTTGTGGCTTTTAGACAATATCACTTAACTGGGTTAATAGAGTATTAGTGGCGAATAGAATTAACCCAAACTAAAGAAAATTATGTTCTTCTTCGTATCATATTTGAAACACATATGTTGGGATTTTATTGGATGTACAGATAAAAATTTTGCATCGTCATGGACCAATCCATCCTGTTTTAAGATATATCAAGACATTTAAAATTGTTTAAATCCATTTCCTACAGGACCCTGATACAAGAAGGGGCTACATATCATATTGGGCGTTAAAGTTAAATAAGAGAAAGGTTTTGTTTAATTTATCTATTTTTTTTTTTATTGAATTTAACATAAATAATTATATATACTCACCTGTGAATTACACTTTAAAAGACAAAGGAAAAGAGAAGTCATTCTAAATATATAAGAAAATGAGATAAGGTGTCAAGTTTCAAAGCTATTGGATTTACTTTACGCATAATTCTTGTTACCAGCTAAACTCTTTATTAACCCAGGCCCTCCTTGTTCTTTCCATGTTTTTTTTATATTTCCTAAGGAGTCATCGTTATGATATTCCGTGATATCCTCACGGATACATTTTAGAGTAGATTAGTGCACATTTAAAGTTTTTTTTTTTGATACGGGGCGTAAATTTTAGGGTTTTCAAACTCTAGTCATATTCGTAGTACCGGGGTCTGGCCAGACCCGCAACATTTTCTTAATATTTTAATAGGTATTTATAGTTTTTCTTCACAAAAATATATATATCTTTTTTGAACCGATAAATCTAAGTAAGCTCTGAATTGCAAGAACATTTATTTGAACTACAATGAGCATGAGCTCAACTGAAAACAATCTGTTCATTCGAAATTGTGATTCAAAAGTGGTTGTGCACAATTTGTGATTTGCTGATTTTTTTTTTGTTGATCTTTTTTATAAAAATGGACCGAATTAAGGAAGGGATAGAAGGAGTTGAGTTCGTCTATCAGACGTATTCACTTATGGCAGCGATGATATTCTGCCAGAAGTCCAAGTGCAGTAGCTCATTACAGTCGGACAATTATAACAGATAATTTTTTTACGATATTATAAGCATTTAAAATGTTGATGAATATTGGTTTGGGTTTTGTTTGTAATGTTCAAGACATATATTCCACCTGAAATGAAAAAACACAGCTCCAGGCCAATTCGTTCCTCTCAATTAGGATTGTTTGAAAATAATATTGCAATATGCTAATATGTTCCGAAAAAAATAAAGTCTTCAATCTTATCTCTACTGTTCATTTTAATAAGAATGTGGTTGGCGTACTAAAGAAAACGAAAAAATTTATATGTTATAATCAAAACAAATGTGGCGTCGATGTTATGGACCAAATGTTCCGACATTAGCACACTAAAAGGCGCACAAATAGATGGAGTTTAGCTTATGGCATTGGCAAGTTATATAACTTGTAAATAAGTAGATGGCCTCAAAAATACAGATGATCTCAGAAACTTCCTGTTTTCTCTATCTGAATTACTAGTTCGTCCTGAAATAGAGAAACGTTGCACCACTCCACAAGTCATAAATCATTTCTTCAGTCGAGTAGCTATTAAATCATTCCTCAGCCGCCCTTTCTTGGTAAGTGTTTATATCCAATATGTGTATTATATATTATAAATTTGTTTCTTTTTGATTTTTCGGACAGCTACGATAAATGTTACTATCTCAAGCGGAGCCAAAGTAATGGAGAAGCGACGAGATTGTCAATTATGTAATGACTGTAATAAAATACGTCTCAAAACTTGCTTCTTATTTGAAAAATGATTGCAGCCCCTATGTCAGCAACACTCAAAATGCCCCTATACATGTTTTTCATGCATAAATGAGTAGCTCCAAGAATCAATTTAATATTTTCTTTAAGTTTTTTAATTATTTAATTCCTGAGATATTACTACTACAATTATTTTAATTTTTTGTTTAGTTATATAATTTATATATGCGGATATATAATTTTGAGTAATAAATAAATTTTTTAGAATAATAAATAAATTTTTTAGCACAGAATCTTTAGTTATGTGCCGAGTTTGGCTAGACCCTGATGTTGGATATTAGATGTTTTTACCGTTGTTTGCTACAAATGTATATTTGTTTTTAATTAAAAATTTAACTAAACATAACAATATACAGTTCATTAAACATTTTTGTTAATAATACAAAGAAAAGTGTGCGTTCAGTTTGTATCAAAAAAAAAAAAAAAAAATAATAATAAAGTAATTTGCTTTGTACCTATTATTAATAAACTTTGAAAAATTTGATTTGTGGACAGGAAAAAGCTCCTCTCATCTCCTTGATGATTATTGTACAAAGAGAAATCGTTTCAGATACGTTATCCATTCTAGTCCTTTGGGGTCCTTCTGTTGAACTACTTTAAAATTCTCGGCACGTATAAGAATTGATCAAGGTAGTAGCCAATTGTGAACGAAATTCTAAATGATTTGCGACAAATGGCTCATAATTACCAATGTATATTTTGTATTATACAACACATGAATTTAGCACTCCCAATGCTAATAAATCAAAGAAAAAATGCGAAATAATTTTATCTTCGCTTTGCGATCTTACTAATAAAAATTTGGAAGTAAGAGTTTTATATTCGGTTGAGCCGAATCTTTGTTCAAAACACAATATTATATCTAAGTAGCAGAAATTCGAGTGCAAATTCTAGGAAATTTTATTTTATCATTCAATTTATTTCTCTCAATGTTATTTAATATATTTACTTCATTAAGTTTTTTTCATTATAAATATTTGTTGAACACACAGAGATAATGGCCACCTTGTATGTCGGTCTAGACCGACTATATGATACCCTATACCATGCCGTCTAGATACCCTATCTCATAACCCCAACTAACTGGATATAGAAAATAAGCATATACCAAATTTGAGTGGGATTTTTATTAATTTTTTCGGCTGCAGATATGAAAAAGTTCACATCGGATGTTATATCTATATGGGGACTAGACCCAAAAATGGACCGATCCTGACTATGTTGGGTAAAGTCTCTTGTATTTTGTAAAACAATATACAAACAAAATTTGAGAAGAATCAGTGCAATAGTTTTGTTTTTTGATAGATTTAAGTGAATATCGGGAAGCAGCTCTCTATGGGGCCTATGACTAAGAGTTATCCAATAGGGATCATTTTTGGACTACTTATTAATGGATATAATATATACATACAAACCCAATTTGACTAAGATTTGTATGATAATTTGGATCTTATGGCAATATATGTTGATTTCATAGGGGTCATTTGTATGGGGGCTAGGTCTGAACATGGACCGATTCCCACCAATTTCAATAGCGTTCATCCCATGGCCGATAAAAGATCAAATACCAAATTTCATCGAAATATATTCATATTTCCGACCTGCAGTTTGATTACAAGCTTTACATGGACACACAGACGGACGGACGGACGGACGGACGGACATCGTTAAATCGAATCAGAAAGTGATTCTGATTCGATCGGTATAATTAAAGATGGGTGTAGGTGAAATATTTTTGGTTGTTACAAACAGCAGCACAAAGTCATTATACCCAAACCACATAGTGGTATAGGGTATAACTATCTTTAGTAAACGAAATGAACTTGAGATTTAACGTGTGTGGTATTATACAGAGTAGGAAAATATCTTCTGCCATTATAATTGCGCGCTTCACGCAAATGTTACTGCGTTGTTGTTTGTCAATTAAAGATTCCCCTCTCACCCAATGTTTTGTTAAGCATGCCTGGTCACATGTATAACTGGGCAGTAATTGTTTTAAACACTCGAAGTCATTCTTGTTGAAACTGCGGTCTGAAAACCAAACGTCAAACCAGGAATCAGAAATAAATTTACAAATTTTGTATAATTGGTCATTGTATTTCGGAATGAGTATAAAAGCTTGAAATGCAAGTATTTCTCTCGAATTCCACCTAGCATTACTTAGCGGCGAGATACTTTTGAAATTTATATATGTTTGTTCTCTATATAGTATGTAAACGCTTTTCCCAGTTCATACAAGTAATGCGTGTCATCACGCCATTTTATGTTGATAACGTCTAACCGCTCCTTATTTGGTTGATAATCTTGCTTTAATTAGGCATAATTGTTTATCAATTCTGGTACAAAATCGTATGCAATATTAGGAGAGGTAGCTTTTCCGTCTAAAGATTCGTCCATTATATACATGTCTTAATATAAGATATAAAACCTGATGCTCACTGCCTATATATTGCGGCGCACTGTGATCCATTTCACGAGAAGGCGGGTAAAAATCCATAACTTTGGTTGAATTGAAATTTGGATATGCGGTTTTTTCTGTTTGCTAGGTGGAACTTTAGCCTTTAATTTTTGCTATTAAATGTCAATTTCCACCAATAATAAAAAAAAGTTATGGAAGGTTAATATACATTTTCAATTTTAGTTGAATTTTAGTAAAAAAGTGAAGTGTTAAAAGGTAAAAAAGGTTATTTTTTTTGTCTTATTTTTTCAGTTAATTTTACAAGTAATACTTTTTAAAATTTTGTAAGTTAAATTTTGTCAGAAAATGCCAAATTTTGGCCCCGTATCTTTTTAGTCCTAATGTTCACAAGGGCCAAAGGTTGGCTTTTTTTGAAAGAGCCCGAGTTAAAATATAATTTATTAAGCAGCGAACGTAAAAGTCAACTGATATTGGTTCAAGATAGAGAAGTTTCAATGAAAACCTCGTATGTTTTTACTTTAGTTAAAATTTTTTTATTGTCTTTTGAAATATTTTCAAATCAATTTTTACTGTAAATTTATAAAATACATAAATTTTAAATCAAGAAAAATTTTTAGCTATATAAAAAAGAGTACCACTTATTGTTAATATACTGAAAAACTACTTTAAATCAAACAATTTTAGTAAATACTTCTTTTAAATAGCCTTGATTTTCTTTTTCTAGAAATTGTTTAGCTTATTCTTCTAATTCGATAGAGGTAGTTTTCCATTTTTGTCGAATCTTGGACATATATGGATCTGAAGTACACAATAAAATAGTGATTAGGACTTCATTAGTGCAACATCTGGACATTTTTCTTGTGTTGTGCTCCCGAAGGAATCTGTAGTCTTTGTTCCTTTTTCTTGCGCTTCTTCAGATAAATCTTCTATTGGTAGCATATTGTTTTGAATTATTATCCCCATGGTACAAAATTTTAGGAACTGTGAATGGCATATATCTCCAAGAGTATTTTTCTTTATAAAGTATGGCTGGTTTATTAGCGTACTCTCCAAATTTTTTGCATTTATCTTTCTGCTGCATGCTAGAACTTGTAATATGATTTTGAATCGTCTTATTAATTCATGATCTGCATCTGTGATAGATGCTGCAGTTTCTGGATCGGAAAAAAAATCTGCTTGCAGTATTTCCATCATTTGAGTTTCTTTCTCCTTGTTTTGATTGGTCTATGTATTATGAAGCCTGGCTCTAGATATTTTTTTTTATTTATTTTTTTTTTTTTATTTCTTTTTTCTTCATTTTCTTTGTTGTTTCTCACGGTTTCGCCTAACGGACCAAATTCCAAATCATAACCCAATTTACGAATATGCTCCATAAAACGTATTCTAGCATAAAGAGAGGACATTCCTAATTCATAGGCTTCCTTTAAACTATCGTCTTGTGGTGGGGGTTGGCTTAATTGACTTGATGTCTTTTGGCTTATAATGCAGTTTGACGATGACTTTGTTTCGGTTAACTTTTCCATCAATTATGGTGAGATACATTTTAAAATTTACTTCAATGTCTTGGTCATCAAAATTAAATATTACTGGTTCCTTTTTGAATGCAAATTTTATTGATCTGCAATACTTTGTTGCAGATGGAGTTTCATTTTCCGTACATCAATTTCTGTTGCTCTACTAGTTGACGGCTCTAAGCCGCTATAAATTTTTGTTATCTTTCCTTTTTCTGTTGGTATAAAAAACAAATAAACTCACGCAAAAAAATACACCGCTACGACCAAATTTTGTATTCATAACACACATACGGACGGGCGGACATCGTTAAATCGACTAAGTGATTTTGAGTCGATCTGTATGATAAAAGATGGGTACACGTCCAATATTTTTGGTAGTTACAAACATCAGGGCAAACTCATTATTCCCTAACCACATAGTGGTATTCATTAATTTTGCTCACGGGCGGAAACTGGCTCATATACGATGTGGTATAGTAGTGTAGCAGACGGCTCGGGCTACATAAGACTACACAAGATTTTTTTGATTGATTTTGATGGGCAGGAGTTATGCTCTGTTAAGTAGGAGATTTTCGGGAAATTTTGACCTGTTTTAAAAATCTTTTTTTTTAATTTCTAAATGACTGGGTGACTTTACGTTTCTAACATTAATAGCTTAGAAGTTACAATATTACACAAAATTTATTTAGCTTTAAAATCTTTTAGAACAAAAAAGTTACAGTCATTTAAAAATTAAAATTTACAAAGAAATTTTTAATTTTAGCAAAATACTGAGAAAGTCCATTTTCGAAGACGCTGATCACTGTGATATGGTTGAAATAGAGTCACAATTTTTTGGCTCCCGAGCTTCACTCTTATTTACTTTCAATTGAATAACATGACTTTAAAATCGTTAACCATAAAAAAATGCTTTTTGCCCGCCTTCTAAAAATATGGTCCACATTGCGGCGGTGTCAAAGATATGAATTTGAAATAGTATTTAGTAACGTAACGTCACAATTCCATTTTTATACCCTCCACTCCAGTGTGCAGAGGGTATATATAAGTTTGTCATTCCGTTTGTAATAATTAAAAAAAAAATTTTGGAACCCATAAAATATATATATTTGTGATCCTTATAACAACCGGAGTTGATGTCCGTCTGTCCGTCTGCCCGTCTGTGGAAATCACGATGACGGCATCAATCGGGCAGGTGGGGTACTCATTGATTAAAAATATGATTTGCTATCATCCTGCGATGTTTGCTGTTTAAAATCGTCCAAATCGGTTGATTAGGGCCCGAGATTTAAATCAAGAACTAAAAAAAGTCTTGAAAAAATATAATTTTCTATGTTGTTCTTGTCACGATCACGCCCGCAATAGGACAGCTAGGGTAATCATTTTTAGTGAGAATGATTAACCAAATTCATGGGAAGATTTCTATTTCAAAAATCCTTAAAATCCGTGGAGCAGGTCCAGGGAAATCTCTGAAAAAGTAAAAAAAAAATGAAAAACATGATATTTCTATATTGTTCTTGTTGTTAGTCTAAATGTTGTATTGTTGTCATAGCTGGACTTGTTGTTTTTGTGGTCGTTGTGGTAATAATATAATAAAAACAAACCCTTTGTACATTTTTTTATCAACTCTGGAAAAAAAATTTAAAAGTTTCCATTGTTTTGGCATCACTAAAAAAATTTGTTAGATCATTTCTGTCATTGCCACGAGCCTGCCTGCAAAATTTCAGATCGATTGGGTCACGGGAAAGTGGTTAAAAGCGATCCAAAAATTTTTCGACAAGCATACACTACGAGTTAATATAAAGGGAGTAAACATTCACCAACATCTAAACCAAATAATGCTAAAATACCTAGTTGTTAATAAAAAAAAAAAACAATTGGGCAATTCACAATGGGTAATGTATCGTTGTATCTGTTGTATCATGTATCACTTTACAGTAGTGTAAAATTGTTGTTGGTAATTTTCACTGAAAAATCTGATACACGATCCAACTTCATTTGCTATGTTTAGTAAATGTTGTATATTGTATCATAACATATCAGTTCCAAGTGAATGCCAGTTTTTATGAAAAAGAAAAAAACAAATACATAGAATTTTATCAGCATAAATAATTATGAAATAAAATATGGCAAATAATGCAAATAACGCAAATACATCGATAAGTTTATTTATATAATAAAAATTAATGTTTATATTTTAGTATGTATTTTCTCTTTCAGTACCAACCAAAACATTTAACATTTTTTTTTTTCATTATAAATTAAAAAGCAAGAGGTACGTAACTAAAAATCCAGGGTATATCTCACGACCAAAATGCAAACACTGACAAGTGTTTTCTCTTATACAAAATAGCAGAAGCGACGAAGCGATCTTTCCTCGTTGGATCGAAAATTACAAAAAAAAGCGTTTTACAATATGAAAATACAACTGAGTGTTCACAACAAATGATTGTGTTGTGTATTTCAATACAACATACAATATACAACACCTGTTGTGAATGGCCCAAATGTAAATTTAGCAAAAAAATTTTTGTATAAATTTATTTAATATTTGCATATATATACATACACATATTAAATAATAAAAATAATATACATATTTTATATATATGTATGTATGTATGTATGTATATTCATAGTAACTGCATGTTAGAAATAAATCGGTATATTATTTTATTAACATAAAATTCTGCAATATTTTGCTGTGGGGAAAATACATTTCTTTTGCATTAACAGAGTGTCACTTCGTTTTGCTCAGCGTGACTATGCCACAGTAGATGGCGCCACAATTTTTCCTTGTTCTAATTAGCTTTGCAATAGTTATTTCTATTTTAACATGAAAGTTAATATTTTCAACTGGATATCACACAGAACAATGTTAAGAGTATACACGGGCTGGTCTTTTATTATTTCATAAGTTTTTTCATTATTCTTTTACAAATATGAACATAAGTTTGGCATATTAACTTTTTGTTGTCTTTACAAAATAGAGTTACCGAGTTCATCAATGCGTTTTTTGCTTTCAAAACAGTTCAAAATAGTTATATAGAATTATTATTCTGCTTTACCTACAAAATATCTGATTGTGATTACATCTAATTTTTAAAAATTGTTTATAATTAATAAAGCATTATTATTCAATTAAATACAAAATTGCACTTTTTAAATTTTCCATTCAAATTAAAGAAAATATCAATTCATATAAAAACTGAAATTAAAATTTCCAATTATAAATGAGAAAATATTAATTGAATTTCAGAAAATCATATCAAAACGTCGGAAATAATAATTTTAATTTTAGAAGACATCAATTGCATCTTTAATATATAAATTTTATTCGTTAAACACAAATTGAAATTCAAAAAAAAAAAAAAACACCAAATATGTTTACATTTAAAAATGTTTACATTAAAAAAAAAAAAAATATTGCCATTCAGGAGATATTAATAACTTTTCAGTATCGCGATTCAGTAACTTCTTTTAACGATAGTCGAATCGTAAAAAAAAGAAAATTGCAAAATTATCAGTAAAATTTTTAAATGATATTCGCTATTGTTAATGTCAGCTGTTGTTGTTATCTAAACGACAACCATTTTTGTGTTGTTTATTCAATCGATAAAAACTTAAATTTTTAGGTTGAAATGTCGTCATACGTAAATAAAAATCATAAAATAGTGAAAATATTTTGCTTTTATTAAAAAACTTTTTTATATAAATAAAAAAATTATATAGCATATTCAATTCATTATTTAATTTTCAAATAAATAAACAGAAATATTAGTAAAAAAAAATAAAGATATTAAACATAAACATAAAATCATCCTGTCAAACACGAAGTAATTTGTTTTTATACCCTATACCACTATGTGGTTTGGGTATAATGACTCTGTGCTGCTGTTTGTAACAACCAAAAATATTTGACCTAGACCCATCTTTAATTATACCGATCGAATCAGAATCACTTTCTGAGTTGATTTAACAATGTCCGTCCGTCCGTCCGTCCGTCTGTGTGTCCATGTAAAGCTTGTAATCAAACTGCAGGTCGCAAATATGAATATATTTTGACGGAATTTGGTATATAAGCTTTTATCGGCCATGGGATGAACGCTATTGAAATTGGTGAGAATCGGTCCATGTTCAGACCCACATAAATTACCCATATGAAATCGACATAAATTGCCATAAGATCCAAATTGTCATATAGATCTTACTCAAATTGGGTTTGTATGCGTTCATTACATCCACTAATGAGTAGTCCAAAAATGATCCCTTTGACCCCATATAGAGCTGCTTCCCGATCTTCACTTAAATCTATTAAAAAACAAAAATATTGCACTGATTCTTCTCAAATTTTATTTGTACATATTTTTGCAAAATACAAGAGACTTTACCAAACATGATCAGGATCGGTCCATTTTTGGACCTAGTCCCTTTATAGATATAGCATCCGATATGAACTTTTTCATATCTGCAGCCAAAAAAATTAATAAAAATCCCACTCAAATTTGGTTTTTGCTTATTTTCAATGTCCAGTTAGTTGGGCCTAAGAGATAGGGTTTCTAAACGCATGGTATAGGGTATCGTATAGTCGGTCTAGACCGACTATAATTTTCTTACTTGTTTTCTATTCTTTGTGTTTTTCGCTTATTTTGACAGAGGTGCCACTAGTTTACAATTTAAATAAATAGAAAAACAGATTTGTCGACTGTCGTTAAGATGTATGTACTTAGTGAATCACTTAATCCTTAGTGCAAACAATAATAGCTGTCGATATATTTTGCGATTGTCAGATCGTTGAATTTGAAATTTACAGAATCGCACTACAGAAAATATTAATTTAAGTTCAATGAATTTAAGAAAACCTCAAATGATATTTAAGAATTGCTAACATAAAAATTGTTACATAAGTAAACGTAATATGATGAGAATGTTATTTTTTATATATAAATTTTCACAATTTTTTTTGGATGAAAATTTTAAGTTTTTCAGAAAATAAAGATAACATTAAATTATTTTATTTAAAATGTTTGGGACTTTTGGTTTTGTGCGTTAGGCATTCCTAATTTGATTATTTATTATTAGAAATTTATTCTCTATGTTTTCAAAATATGGCAATATTTTAAAAAAAAGTTGAGAGAGCTTTTTTTCTTTTTGGTTATTATTTTGTTACTCCATCCGACCTATATGGCCACAATGAAGAAATATTTGGCCAGTTAAAAGAAACTATACAGCCATCTCCAATTAGCACGATTTAATGCATATAGTCACTCTACACAACCATTACCTTTGCAATGGAGGTTAGGGCGAGCTATTTAATTAGCAAAAACTAAATTAAACGAGAAGTTATGTCATACAAGCGGAAACGCATGCATATATGTATATAACCTAAATGCATGGCGATCAGCAACCACGATGACCAAAAAGCAAACACCGAAATAAATCCGAAATAATAGAAAAGACGAAAACCAACCCAAAGAATTTTCTTAAATAATTTGGTATTAAGTTTAACAAATTGTTTACGTTTTCCAATATTTTGTTTACATTTATTATCAATACTCAAACCGAGGTGGAGGGTATTAAAGATTCGGCACAGCCGAATTTAACACTCTTACTTGTTTGGTCTAGTATTGACGATGGTGGGATCATGGTATTATGGACCTTCAAAAATCAAATTTTTCTAGAGTTTCTTTGATACCATTAATTCTCGTTTTTAAGCGCAGATACCTGAATTTCCTATTTTAAATTTTTCCCCCATCGAAATGAAGCCACCAATTCTCATTTTTTAAAGTTTTTTAAACATTTCTTCATTTTTTTAACCAGGTTCGGAAAGATTTCTGTATGCTATTCACTTGGGAATTGCGAGAAGCGATTTCTTTAAACCAAGTATTCCCTGGTAATGCCATTCAAACCCGCGTTTGTCGGCAGCTAAAGTGAGGAGGCGATCAATTGGGTAACCCGAATGGCATTATTTTAGTGCGTCTCGGGTAATTAGGTTACAATAACTGAAACTCAATTGATTTTTTTACCTGCCTGTCTAAAGGTTGTTGGCAACCCCAATGATAGGATCGGATGCTGTGGTCCAATTAACCGCACATCTTAAACTTAACAGATTAAGAAACAACACAATAAATAACAGGAGAAACGGATTCTACGGCACAACAAATTGGCGCTCGAATAAGGACAAGAATCTGAATTTGGAACGTAAGAACGCTCGCAGATACGTTTAGCCTTGCTTAAGTATGCCGGGTAATGGAAGATTACCGATTAAGTATTCTGGGCCTCGCACAAGTAAGATGGAAAGGTGAAGGGGAATTTCGTGCTGCTTCTGGACACAGCGGTAACAACAGCACCCATACCCACGGAGTGGGAATCTTGCTAGCTCCTAATATAAAAGAGCTTTGTTTAGAACATAAACTTATCTCTGAAAAACTAATTCTGGTCCGTTTTAAAACAAAACACCGCAACATCGTGATTTGTCAATATTATGCCCCAACCGATATCGATGACGAAGAAACAAAAAACGAGTTATATGAAGAACTAAACACGGAAATCTCACGATCAAGAAAAAGTGATATCAAATCATTCTACGCAACACGAACGCTAAAGTCATTGCTAGAAGCTCCAATGTTGCTAGAAGCTCCAATAGGAGTGATGTAATTATATTAATTATAAGTACGTTAGCTAAAATAAAATAAAAATAATAATATTCAATTCAAAATAACCATCAGTCTGAGATCAACATTAGTTAGTAAAGTAATTTTCTAACTGGATAAATAGTAAATATTTACGGTGCCGTGTAGGCGGTTTTGGCCAACCTATTAAATAACTAATTTGGTTATTATTTTTAAAGTTTGGGCAAAAACGTTAAGGGTGGCGCCAAATTCACTTGCAAATCTAATTTCAATGTTTGGCCATTGCGGTCGTTGTTTTAAACGGAGTTACGAGTAGCGAATAAGGATATCAGAACAAGTATATTTCGTAATAAATTTTATTATTATTATTGTTTTTTTTTTTAATATTTGTTTGTATTTAATTTAAATGATGTTTAAACTTAGTGTGCAGCAGCAGCAGCTAATAAATTATTACCACGCAAACCATAAATTATTTGCAATTAAATGAGTTTTCAATGTTGGATGAACATTACCTTCGGCTGCCATGTTATGTTATGCCAAGTATTTTATGGTACGTGTTGATATTTTTTCTAATTGTCTCTCGATGTATGTGTCTGTGAGTATGTTTGTCTGTACCATTGGGTCTATGTTTGTATGTAATCTTTTTTGTTTTCGCTTATTTGAACATGATTTTTGCTAACTTTTCGCGTAAAAATAACAATATTTTATGAAAATCACTGCAAAAGTTTTATGAAAACCTTACGATTGTATATTACACAGAGTTGGGTGTAAATTAGGCAGCTATATAATTCATTTTGTTCAACACAACCAAAGCTTTTTTTACGAAAAAAGTTTTGTAGTACTTTTCTTAATTTTTTTCCGAAATTAATACTTTAAAAAATTTTAAAAGCTTTGGGGTATTTTCGAATACATCTTAACTGGCCTTGTAGATATAAGTATGTGTATATATATATAGAATAATAGAATATGAGTGTAAAGGAATGTAGAGGTACTTTGAATATTTAAAGTGTAATACATACATAATGTTTAGGGGTTGCTTGAAAATGTCTTGCAAGAATTTCCCGGTATAACGCGATTACTTCCAACTTCTATATCAATATTTTATAAATATTTAAACAAATCAAGAATTTGTTGCTTAAACACCTATTCAATTCTTCTTAGTTTATAGGAGAATAGTTACTTTAATATAAAGAGAGAAATGAAAAATTCTTTCCCGGTTCCCAGAATATGAAAATGTCGCAATCTCTATAATACACAGACGTATTGCACAGATTTGTGTGTATGAACACAATATTCTTATTTGTTATGTTAAGCAGCTAAACAGTTTTATCATAAGCTCCTTTTGAAGCTTTTTAAGTTAGTAAGTATGTTTAAAGTACACTCCCATTCCATTGGGAAAGACAAGAAAAGTGGATATTTGATGTTTGATTGACATATAGAAAATAGATAAATAAAGTATTAATTTGTATTTGTTATTGATCAAGTACACCGTGGTATATTTGGTGAGAACTAGGTCAAAAACTCCTATAACTTTTGAAGGAATTATCAGACTTAAGTGCGGTTCGTTTGTTGAATAGGCTAAAGCTTTAATTAAAATCAAACAATAGATACAAAAGGTATGAATTATTAAATTTGCTTTTATTGAATTTTAGTACAAAATTTAAAATTTTTCAAGTTAACTTCAGACAGTTAACAATTAAAATGCAAATATTTTTTTATTATTGCTTTCAATAGTGCACTCTAACGTAGATACTTAAAGCGTTACTGCGCTAGGCTGTCACACAACAAACCCAAGTTCAAACCCATCATCATTTCATAGTGGGTGTAGATTGGAGATTCAAAAACCGTTTGCCACGAGCTTAGAGAAAGGCCCAACTTTGTCACATTCCCTTGTAAATTTAATAGACAGTGCTTCCGATATATGGTCCTCAGTCAAATAGTTGGTGGCATCCTCTATAATTTTTGTGGCCTTCCTCTTACACGTCCGGTTGGCGTGGTAGGTTCATGTTTTGCCTATGTATCCAGGAAGGTATGCTCATTAAGCTAGTCCTCGTATTGGGAGTTGAATTTCTGAATGCCTTAGCATACTTTCATCCATTTCGCTTTGATATTTGCATATGTAAGGCGTGATTATTTGTTATACTTTCGCTTCTCTGCAGATTATTATATAAGCTATCAAGTTGTTCTAAAGCACCTTTCAAGAAATCCATTGGGGCGGGTGAGTTCCTAAACAGATCAAACAATTTTGAGTTGTTCAACGCTATGTTTTTAGAGTGTAAAAAATAATTTTCCTCACTAGATACAAACCACTTGTCCCTAATCCAGATGTTATGCCTATTTTTCAATATATAGTCTGCTCTATTACCAGATAGGTACCGTTTGGATTAAGGGTTTATGAAAGGGTTATGCTCTCATATCTAAAAATTTACATGTTACCTTAATACACATGAGATTTAGCCCGAATTACGCAATATTGATATTATGCACGTGTTCAAATAAGATGTGTGCAGAACTGTGGCGACCATAAGTCAATATTGTAACAATATTGTTGTTCTGTGATTGGATGGTTGACTATATATCTATTTTAAGTCCGTACCTGCTAATCTAGAAGAATATTTTATTTGTGCATTCTGTATCTCTACCTGTATTTACCAGGGATGCATGCCATAAGATTTCTAGAACCATGTCTTTTTCCTTCTTTACCTCTGGCAGCCGAAGAAGCAGCTGGCAGCAGCCGGACTTTGCTGAATTAGGTAAAGGAATAATCAGATAATATATTTTGAAAATATGGCAATTATACAAAACTATACGTTTTTTTATTATATTTAGATAAAAGTTTGAAAAACAGACAGTTGGTAAATAGCGATTTACATGGAGAAATACAAAGCAAACTGCAAAGTTGCCGATTAGTTACCTAGTTTTTTTTTTCTATTATACCTTAAACTGGACCAAATTGCCCAAAAAAATTTTTTGAAAACCAAAAATCGATCAACCTTGAAGGGTTATAATTTCTAAACTGAAAATCTGATATTATTGAAGGTAGCAAATTTATATGATGAGTTTATTGAAAATAAAGCAAGCGCGCATGAAGTTTTTGATTTTTGCGACCTCATTTATTCTAAGGGCATCACTGTGCGACGGACAGCGCTAAATTGATTCAGAAAATAATTCTGAGTAATTACTATAAAATCAGCATGTTCGATTAAAACTAGTTTCGGATATCTGCTTTCTCTGTACAAAATTCGTTGCGTATCCGTATTTAAGTTCTTTGTGAAATATTCTTTCAGGTTACCCTTACTCCGTTCAATCTCAGACTTCCCTGCCAATTTTTTGGACAAATGCTCTAAGTACGATGCAGAACTTGATAGAAAAAATATTTGAAATTCACGATTCCTTTCATTTCAATAAACCTTCACGGTAGAATTCAATATCAAAATGCTATGATATTTCGGAATCGGTTGCAACAAAAAATATCTATTCAGATTCGAAGAAATTGTTGATATTGTTATTATTTTAGGAAAATGTTTTGTTAAAGCTATGACAAATTTCATGATGTTTCGTAATGCATTAGCCAGGTACTGTCTATTGCTACGATTAGTACTTACAACTCAACACTTTGTTCTGCACAAACGATTATACACACACACAAAGACACTCTGAGTCATATATGTTTTATGTGAATTATCCTGATTTTTCAATGTGTTATGTTCGCTCGCTAATTTTGATTAAAGACATGTGCTGAAAGTTAAATAAGATACGGCAACAGCAACAGCAACAAGGTAATAAATATATTTGTCTGTCCTTCCTCTGGCAGAGTAAATGTTCTATTTTGCCATACACGAGTTTTTATCTCAGCTTAAATTGTTGGAATGTGTGTGCATGTGAAAATAAACACTCTTAAATTTTCTATGATATAAGAATACAAATTAATTTAGAGAGTTATATAATGGTTGTTGCGGGTTCTACAAACCGAAAATCATCGATGGGTCTAGGTAGGACAAAAAGTACTTGCTAACAAAGTGATCAACATCGGTGTTTGTATACCCAACGTACCTACAGATGCTTCACTTTCTCTGAAGAAAAAAATAATTCAGATGATTTATTTTCTTTCCAAACTAATAGTAGAACTACACACAGAAAACAGATTCGTTGTCGCAACCGACTTTGTTACCAACCGAATATTTGCAGTGCCATGTACTATCACAATATTCTGTTGTGATTACTGAATTATATGATGCATATTACCGTACAATGGTAAAAGCAATTCGATTGTATGAATTATGATATTTAGTTGATACAATGCAATTCTTAATCTATAATATTAATAGGCTAGGCGATTTCTTGTGACCGATATTTTATTCTACCGTTTTATCCCGATTTTGACCAAACGCATATTATTTGACAGGTATTTCTTTTTAGCCGTTTTGCAGATTTACGGATTTCAAATTTTTTTCCTTAATTTTGAGTAAATTGCATTTAAAGTTGCTACTAACCAAAGGCATAAAATTATACATATGTTATGTGTGTTTTATTAAATTTGTTAATGTGTTTGTTAATGAGTTTGTTATCTTCATTCACAATAATAATAAACCATAAAAATGTTGGTTTGTGAATTGGCTAAGTTGAAAAATAAAGCTGCCTATTAATTGCACTCGAATTTCGAGCGCTGGAATCTGCTAGTTTTAATTATTGGTTGTTGAACCATTAATCGAGATTTTTACACACAGAAAAAAGATTGGTTGGAATTCGGTTACCACAAGCAAAATTTGTTAAGGTAATAATAATATTTATTGTGATTCTTTAATGTATCCAAATATGGTAGATATTCTTCTATAACTATTATATAAATACAATTCATTAAGATTGAAGGGAAATTCTATCAATCAATTCTGTTGTAAATACATAAAAAAGATAAATATATAATTAGCCGGACCGAATTCGCTGATTTAATTGTCATTTGTCAAATAAAATTAAATATAATACAGAAAATGTTTAACGATGTAAAATGTGATAATTTATTTTATGTGAGAAAGAGCCAAAATACTTTAAAAAAATGGATGAAAAACAAGTATCCGTTAATCTAGAAACCGAAGATACAATTGTTCCACATGGCATGATTTTTTTCTTGGTGTGTTTCGTGAAAGCATAGGAAACAAATCTGTCATACAATAGCGCACTATCAATACGTAGGTATGTATATAGAGATACTCAGAAGATATTCGAGTAAATTTAAAAGTGCTTAATTTTCGATTACAAAATTGCAGTAAATTAATACGAGCATATACCGTTGTCATCAGCAACTCAAGATGTATGCAGATATTTAGATATAAGATTCTTTGTCTTAGACGAGGCATATGAATACCTCCAAGACGTATTCAATGGCCAGAACAGATCTTTGATCTACTCAGGATGCTTACCACTGATTTTTTCGGTTAGTACTCCATTCCATGTAATGGAATGCAGTCGTTGTTGCATGCGTGAACCTTTAATATTCTAGTAAAGAAGAAAGTATTCACTCTGGAAGATAACAAGCAGTTCTACGTGCATTTCAAACAAGAAACTATTTTCTGTATATCACGATAATAAGACGAAATTGACAAGGGGAAGATTATGCGATTGGGTAAGTAATGTGCTGATGTTTATACTACGAATTGTACTTGACCTGGACACACTTTATAAATTCATTCTTTTAGAAATGTTTTCTGACAATATGTGCGGATATAATGAAAGTACAATATTGTATTATATAGGATCATATAATGGAGCCAAGGATACCTCTTTTGTTTATCATATAAAATATTATTTTATTTAATTTAATGTAAAATTATTTAATTATTAATAACAAAATAAATATTAATAATAATTTTTGATTTTTCTATTCCATATGTATTACTAAAAAAACCCGAAAAACGGTTATGACAATCAATAATTAAAACTAAGTATTCCATTGTATCAACTAAATATCACAATTCATATAATCGAATTTATATATAAATAGAGTAATCGCAACAGAATAATGTGATAGTGCACGGGATTATCAAAATTCGGTTGGCAATAAATTCGGTTGCAACGACAAATCCGTTTTCTGTATGTACTAATATCTACATATGAAATATACAAATTAAAAATTATAATTATTCAATTTAGTTAAATTTTGGTCAGGTTTTTAATCTTTGTTGTGTTTTTTTAAGCTAGTCACACCTATGTTTTCTTTAATGTAAATAAAAATGCATTTATTTTACAAGTTTTTCTCGACGTTTCGTCAATTATTATTTATTTTCAATATTTATTTTTGAATAACTCATACATTTGACATTAAAATAAATAAAACATATCTCATATGATAAAAACAATTAGATAGTTGTCCTTGGCTTCACTATATAAACGGGTTTGAATTCAAATCACTAATTTAAATTTATACATTATCCTCATTTGTATATTATCTGCTAACATTTGTAAAGGAGTAAATATTATTATTATTAAAGCTATATCCATTTATTAGATAATATTATTTCTATATTTTATTTTTCGATCGATTTCAAATCTTTTCAAACTAAACCGAACTCACAGGGAACAGTTACATTTGATGAAGGCCAACACATGTACTTTTTTTTTAACATATTTATATGGCAGTATTATAAAATGTTACTTAATTAGCATAATTGTTTTTGCGAACGATAGTTTTATTACAAGTGAAGAAAAAGTGATTTTGTGTCATCGGTGGAAATTATTGAAAGTCCAGGTCAAGTATATTTCGTTGTACAAATATCGGCACACAATCGTATAAAAATCTCCTCGCTATGATAATCTACTTTGCAACAACCACTGCCTTCGTGACATTCTAACTGTAAAAAGAATCTGTGATGAGCTTCTTGAATCCTGGATCGGGTCAGATCATTCAATATATCTTGGAACTGTTCATGTGCCTAGTCTAACACAAATAACTGATTTTATTCATACCACCTTATAACTGGGTGTGCTGACCAAAACTCCATAACAAGGTTTCAGGTTATATATGTATGTCCTCACAAATATTTGCAGCGCTAATACAGGCGTTAGTTTTATTTTATTTTATTCTATTTGACAAATGACAAATTTAATCAACAATTCGGTCTGGCTAGTTATAGTCTTATCTTTTTTTTTGGTATTTAAAACAGAAATTGATTCATAGAATTTCCTATCGGTTAGAAATACCAAAAGAGGGTAAAAATTAGGGTCTCTTTTATTACAACCGAAAAACCATTCTTAATACAAATTTTATATATAGTAATCTAACCAATTATTTATTACGATGTATAGTAAAACATTTTCAGGTTGAAAAATATTGTTGTAATTGAATTATTAGTTGCAGTCGCCAATAAAGAATGTTATTCTTGCTTTTATTAGGTTGCCTCACTTAAAATAGTTGAGAAATTTATATATATATGGGGGATTTCATGTCAAGTGCACCAACTTTTGAAACCGATGTCTTCCGATCGGGATGAAATGTGCACCAAGGTTAGTCCTATTGGATAGTAGTTTAGACACAATTTTTCAAAAAGATCGGTTCAGATCTCTCTGAGTTAGAGGGGATCAAAATTTGACATTTTGGCCAAACAGGTGTTTTTTCTCATCCATGTAACTTATTACCTATTGTTCTTAGAAAATTTTCTCCCAAATAGTTTAGATAGCTATTTCTTCAGTATTTCGGAAAAAATACTTTAAAAAAAAAAATTTGTAGACTTTTTTTATTGCTAAATTAAAGCATTTTTTGCCTTTTTTTTCAAAAAGGGCATTTTTTTATTTTTTTTATTTTTTCATAAGAAAGCTTAGGATTTTTCCTTTAAGAGCTTTTTGGTCGCTTAGTGGGATGGGAGTGGGATATCTATCAAAAAAAATGTTTTTTAACTCAAGACAACGGTTTTTCAATTTTTCACAAATGCACTATTTTGAATTTTTTCCGATTTGTATCTAAAACTCTACAAATAAAACTAGACAAACTAAACTTTCCGAAGGTATATAACATACCTAACTAAAATTTTATACCCTCGATACTGTAATACTGAGAATATGTTAACCTCAGGAAAAAATCGCTTTTTTTCTATAGAAATGTTGAAAAATTATTATTTTTTATTTATTTTTAATAATAATTAAATTAATGTATAGTAATAATAATATTAAAAAGATAAATAATTTATTAAAATTTAATCTTAATTGCATTAGATCCATTTATATCATAATTATTTTTATACTTAATTTATTGTAGCTGATGAAGTATTTAAGTCTTTTAAATTTTTAAATACCCAGTCTTTCATCCATCTTTTATGTCGCCTTTATTTACTGCGTTTTTTTGTCAATCCTTTCTTGGCGTTACTAGGTTCAGCTGTTGATTTCGCTGCTGGTTTATTTGTTGTCTTTGGAAAGAAATCGCATTGAATAGAGGCAAAAAACTTTTTCAACTGGGGTCTTCCATCGACAAGCGGTATAAAAGCATGGTATTGAGCGGTGACATCGATTGCTATCGCAGCATCGAATCTGCTCTTCAGTGTTTTCAATGTTTCCTGATGGTCCTCTTTGCTACTAAAAACTATTTTAGTTTCTTTACAATAAATCTTTGCCGAATGGAATAAGATGCGATCTTGATGAGAGCACTGGAGGCTATACTTCGCTGCATTTCTTTTAAGGTTTGCTCCAAAACCATCACATGCTCCTTTACCATGAGCAGTAGGATGAAAATGCCACTCAGCTGGCATTCCAAAATCTTTTTCATGGGCCATAAGATTTGCCAAGCTAATTTTGTTTTTAAAATGGTGACGAGCTCCGTCCGAAACGTAGTATACCTTCTTAACTGTAAATTTAGATTTTAGAAATTTTAGTATTCTCTTCTGGTACTCATAAACTGCAACGGTATCATGTTTTAAATCGTCGGATATGATTGCCATACTTTTTTGTTCTAGTTTTTCATCTTTCATTATTTGGTCTTTATTGAAGTGGAAGTGGAAGTTTTCTGCGAAATCATATGAAATAACGAATTCACCAGACTTCAAATGTATCTTCAAATCCTTGAAGAATGACCATTGCTCTTTGACTAAAAAGTCATGGGTTCTCAAGTTTAGCAATCATGTACACATTTCTTCCACAAAATCATCCACATTTAAAATGATTGTTTTCAATGTGCATCTGTCAGTCTGAATCCAAGAATCAAATTTGACCTCCTCTATATATTCTCGATCTAAAGAGTTGATTAAATTTTCTTTGATGAATGTGGTTTTCGGGCAATTGGTACATTCACCTAAGTGGCAAGAAGTTGTTGCATTAGGACATATAGTCAATTTAAGGCAATCGCGGTAATCGTGTAAATCTTCTGCCGAATCATCTGTTAAATACTTTAAGTTGATTTCCTTCAACATCAGCTTAAAATTTCATGGTAAATGCAAACGCATACTGTGTGAGTTCCGCTGCTTTCTGCCAAAACGCAATGTTTTGGCCTCATTTGGGTTAATTTCGTGAAGCCAATTCTAACATCCTCGTGTTCAGATTGAAATGTTGCAAATAACTCTTTCAGGTTACAGATAACCATTCTCTTCTGTTATGTTATAAAGGTATGTTACATAACTTCGGAAAGTTTAGTTTGTCTAGTTTCTCAGTATAAGTTTTATTAGTAAGGTTTTAGACACAAATAGAAAAAAATTCAAAATAGTGCATTTGTGAAAAATTGAAAAACCGTTGTCTTGAGTTACAAAACATTTATTTTGATAGATATCCCACTCCCATCCCACTAAGCGACCAAAAAGCTCTTAAAGGAAAAATCCTAAGCTTTCTTATGAAAAAAAAAAATGCCCTTTTTGAAAAAAAAGGCAAAAAATGCTTTAATTTAGCAAAAAAAAAAGTCTTCAATTTTTTTTTTTTTTTAAGTATTTTTTCCGAAATACTGAAGAAATAGCTATCTAAACTCTTTGGGAGAAAATTTTCTAGGAACAATAGGTAATAAGTTACATGGATGAGAAAAAACACCTCTTTGGCCAAAATGTCAAATTTTGATCCCCTCTAACTCAGAGAGATCTGGACCAATCTTTTTAAAAAATTGTGTCTAAACTACTATCCAATAGGACTAACCTTGGTGCAAATTTCATCCCGATCGGAAGACATCGGTTTCAAAAGTTTGTGCACTTGACATGAAATCCCCCATATATATATAAATTTCTCAACTATTTTAAGTGAGGCAACCTAATAAAAGCAAGAATAACATTCTTTATTGGCGACTGCAACTAATAATTCAATTACAACAACATTTTTCAACCCGAAAATGTTTTACCATACATCGTAATAAATAATTGGTTAGATTACTATATATAAAATTTGTATTAAGAATGGTTTTTCGGTTGTAATAAAAGAGACCCTAATTTTTACCCTCTTTAAAATTATTATTATTATTAGTTATTATTATTATTATTATTATTATTATTATTATTATTATTATCATTATTATTATTATTATTATTATTATTATTATTATTATTATTATAATTATTTTTATTATTATTATTATTATTATTATTATTATTATTATTATTATTATTATTTTTTATTATTATTATTATTATTATTATTATTATTATTATTATTATTATTATTATTATTATTATTATTATTATTATTATTATTATTATTATTATTATTATTATTATTATTATTATTATTATTATTATTATTATTATTATTATTATTATTATTATTATTATTATTATTATTATTATTATTATTATTATTATTATTATTATTATTATTATTATTATTATTATTATTATTATTATTATTATTATTATTATTATTATTATTATTATTATTATTATTATTATTATTATTATTATTATTATTATTATTATTATTATTATTATTATTATTATTATTATTATTATTATTATTATTATTATTATTATTATTATTATTATTATTATTATTATTATTATTATTATTATTATTATTATTATTATTATTATTATTATTATTATTATTATTATTATTATTATTATTATTATTATTATTATTATTATTATTATTATTATTATTATTATTATTATTATTATTATTATTATTATTATTATTATTATTATTATTATTATTATTATTATTATTATTATTATTATTATTATTATTATTATTATTATTATTATTATTATTATTATTATTATTATTATTATTATTATTATTATTATTATTATTATTATTATTATTATTATTATTATTATTATTATTATTATTATTATTATTATTATTATTATTATTATTATTATTATTATTATTATTATTATTATTATTATTATTATTATTATTATTATTATTATTATTATTATTATTATTATTATTATTATTATTATTATTATTATTATTATTATTATTATTATTATTATTATTATTATTATTATTATTATTATTATTATTATTATTATTATTATTATTATTATTATTATTATTATTATTATTATTATTATTATTATTATTATTATTATTATTATTATTATTATTATTATTATTATTATTATTATTATTATTATTATTATTATTATTATTATTATTATTATTATTATTATTATTATTATTATTATTATTATTATTATTATTATTATTATTATTATTATTATTATTATTATTATTATTATTATTATTATTATTATTATTATTATTATTATTATTATTATTATTATTATTATTATTATTATTATTATTATTATTATTATTATTATTATTATTATTATTATTATTATTATTATTATTATTATTATTATTATTATTATTATTATTATTATTATTATTATTATTATTATTATTATTATTATTATTATTATTATTATTATTATTATTATTATTATTATTATTATTATTATTATTATTATTATTATTATTATTATTATTATTATTATTATTATTATTATTATTATTATTATTATTATTATTATTATTATTATTATTATTATTATTATTATTATTATTATTATTATTATTATTATTATTATTATTATTATTATTATTATTATTATTATTATTATTATTATTATTATTATTATTATTATTATTATTATTATTATTATTATTATTATTATTATTATTATTATTATTATTATTATTATTATTATTATTATTATTATTATTATTATTATTATTATTATTATTATTATTATTATTATTATTATTATTATTATTATTATTATTATTATTATTATTATTATTATTATTATTATTATTATTATTATTATTATTATTATTATTATTATTATTATTATTATTATTATTATTATTATTATTATTATTATTATTATTATTATTATTATTATTATTATTATTATTATTATTATTATTATTATTATTATTATTATTATTTTATTATTATTATTATTATTATTATTATTATTATTATTATTATTATTATTATTATTATTATTATTATTATTATTATTATTATTATTATTATTATTATTATTATTATTATTATTATTATTATTATTATTATTATTATTATTATTATTATTATTATTATTATTATTATTATTATTATTATTATTATTATTATTATTATTATTATTATTATTATTATTATTATTATTATTATTATTATTATTATTATTATTATTATTATTATTATTATTATTATTATTATTATTATTATTATTATTATTATTATTATTATTATTATTATTATTATTATTATTATTATTATTATTATTATTATTATTATTATTATTATTATTATTATTATTATTATTATTATTATTATTATTATTATTATTATTATTATTATTATTATTATTATTATTATTATTATTATTATTATTATTATTATTATTATTATTATTATTATTATTATTATTATTATTATTATTATTATTATTATTATTATTATTATTATTATTATTATTATTATTATTATATTATTATTATTATTATTATTATTATTATTATTATTATTATTATTATTATTATTATTATTATTATTATTATTATTATTATTATTATTATTATTATTATTATTATTATTATTATTATTATTATTATTATTATTATTATTATTATTATTATTATTATTATTATTATTATTATTATTATTATTATTATTATTATTATTATTATTATTATTATTATTATTATTATTATTATTATTATTATTATTATTATTATTATTATTATTATTATTATTATTATTATTATTATTATTATTATTATTATTATTATTATTATTATTATTATTATTATTATTATTATTATTATTATTATTATTATTATTATTATTATTATTATTATTATTATTATTATTATATTATTATTATTATTATTATTATTATTATTATTATTATTATTATTATTATTATTATTATTATTATTATTATTATTATTATTATTATTATTATTATTATTATTATTATTATTATTATTATTATTATTATTATTATTATTATTATTATTATTTATTATTATTATTATTATTATTATTATTATTATTATTATTATTATTATTATTATTATTATTATTATTATTATTATTATTATTATTATTATTATTATTATTATTTTATTATTATTATTATTATTATTATTATTATTATTATTATTATTATTATTATTATTATTATTATTATTATTATTATTATTATTATTATTATTATTATTATTATTATTATTATTATTATTATTATTATTATTATTATTATTATTATTATTATTATTATTATTATTATTATTATTATTATTATTATTATTATTATTATTATTATTATTATTATTATTATATTATTATTATTATTATTATTATTATTATTATTATTATTATTATTATTATTATTATTATTATTATTATTATTATTATTATTATTATTATTATTATTATTATTATTATTATTATTATTATTATTATTATTATTATTATTATTATTATTATTATTATTATTATTATTATTATTATTATTATTATTATTATTATTATATTATTATTATTATTATTATTATTATTATTATTATTATTATTATTATTATTATTATTATTATTATTATTATTATTATTATTATTATTATTATTATTATTATTTTATTATTATTATTATTATTATTATTATTATTATTATTATTATTATTATTATTATTATTATTATTATTATTATTATTATTATTATTATTATTATTATTATTATTATTATTATTATTATTATTATTATTATTATTATTATTATTATTATTATTATTATTATTATTATTATTATTATTATTATTATTATTATTATTATTATTATTATTATTATTATTATTATTATTATTATTATTATTATTATTATTATTATTATTATTATTATTATTATTATTATTATTATTATTATTATTATTATTATTATTATTATTATTATTATTATTATTATTATTATTATTATTATTATTATTATTATTATTATTATTATTATTATTATTATATTATTATTATTATTATTATTATTATTATTATTATTATTATTATTATTATTATTATTATTATTATTATTATTATTATTATTATTATTATTATTATTATTATTATTATTATTATTATTATTATTATTATTATTATTATTATTATTATTATTATTATTATTATTATTATTATTATTATTATTATTATTATTATTATTATTATTATTATTATTATTATTATTATTATTATTATTATTATTATTATTATTATTATTATTATTATTATTATTATTATTATTATTATTATTATTATTATTATTATTATTATTATTATTATTATTATTATTATTATTATTATTATTATTATTATTATTATTATTATTATTATTATTATTATTATTATTATTATTATTATTATTATTATTATTATTATTATTATTATTATTATTATTATTATTATTATTATTATTATTATTATTATTATATTATTATTATTATTATTATTATTATTATTATTATTATTATTATTATTATTATTATTATTATTATTATTATTATTATTATTATTATTATTATTATTATTATTATATTATTATTTTATTATTATTATTATTATTATTATTATTATTATTATTATTATTATTATTATTATTATTATTATTATTATTATTATTATTATTATTATTATTATTATTATTATTATTATTATTATTATTATTATTATTATTATTATTATTATTATTATTATTATTATTATTATTATTATTATTATTATTATTATTATTATTATTATTATTATTATTATTATTATTATTATTATTATTATTATTATATTATTATTATTATTATTATTATTATTATTATTATTATTATTATTATTATTATTATTATTATTATTATTATTATTATTATATTATTATTATTATTATTATTATTATTATTATTATTATTATTATTATTATTATTATTATTATTATTATTATTATTATTATTATTATTATTATTATTATTATTATTATTATTATTATTATTATTATTATTATTATTATTATTATTATTATTATTATTATTATTATTATTATTATTATTATTATTATTATTATTATTATTATTATTATTATTATTATTATTATTATTATTATTATTATTATTATTATTATTATTATTATTATTATTATTATTATTATTATTATTATTATTATTAATTATTATTATTATTATTATTATTATTATTATTATTATTATTATTATTATTATTATTATTATTATTATTATTATTATTATTATTATTATTATTATTATTATTATTATTATTATTATTATTATTATTATTATTATTATTATTATTATTATTATTATTATTATTATTATTATTATTATTATTATTATTATTATTATTATTATTATTATTATTATTATTATTATTATTATTATTATTATTATTATTATTATTATTATTATTATTATTATTATTATTATTATTATTATTATTATTATTATTATTATTATTATTTTATTATTATTATTATTATTATTATTATTATTATTATTATTATTTATTATTATTATTATTATTATTATTATTATTATTATTATTATATTATTATTATTATTATTATTATTATTATTATTATTATTATTATTATTATTATTATTATTATTATTATTATTATTATTATTATTATTATTATTATTATTATTATTATTATTATTATTATTATTATTATTATTATTATTATTATTATTATTATTATTATTATTATTATTATTATTATTATTATTATTATTATTATTATTATTATTATTATTATTATTATTATTATTATTATTTATTATTATTATTATTATTATTATTATTATTATTATTATTATTATTATTATTATTATTATTATTATTATTATTATTATTATTATTATTATTATTATTATTATTATTATTATTATTATTATTATTATTATTATTATTATTATTATTATTATTATTATTATTATTATTATTATTATTATTATTATTATTATTATTATTATTATTATTATTATTATTATTATTATTATTATTATTATTATTATTATTATTATTATTATTATTATTATTATTATTATTATTATTATTATTATTATTATTATTATTATTATTATTATTATTATTATTATTATTATTATTATTATTATTATTATTATTATTATTATTATTATTATTATTATTATTATTATTATTATTATTATTATTATTATTATTATTATTATTATTATTATTATTATTATTATTATTATTATTATTATTATTATTATTATTATTATTATTATTATTATTATTATTATTATTATTATTATTATTATTATTATTATTATTATTATTATTATTATTATTATTATTATTATTATTATATTATTATTATTATTATTATTATTATTATTATTATTATTATTATTATTATTATATTAATTATTATTAATTATTATTATTATTAATATTATTATTATTATTATTA